>NDGM011129804.1:0-16831 GCA_002564305.1 Octomys mimax | reverse complement strand
GATTGAACTCAGGCCTTGTGCTTGCCAGGGAAGTGCTTATTCCACTGAGCCATCTCCCTGGCCGAAAACTTTAAAAATCTTAAAAATGAATATGGTCTTAACTTTTACTCATAGTCACTTGAGTTAAGCTTAACTGGTTGCCTTTTCTGCTCAGTCTGTCAGACTGAGCAGAAAAAATTACCTGTATTTTGTTAGAAAAAACCAAAACAAAAACAAAGAAAAAACCCCAAACATGGTGGAAACCATGTGGCTGATAAAAAAGAGGCAGACAGTTACATGAAAAGATAATGGCAGTCACATGCTAAGACAACAGCTGGTCACGTGACAAGATAACAGCCAGTCATATGACAGCAGAACAGCTAGTCATGACATGAGACAGGATGATGACCCTGATGAATAGAGCAACCTGAGAAAGAAATGGCCCTCTAAAGATGAGACTTTGAGCACCAAAAGGTGTAAACTGGGGTAGGTGGTGACTCAGGCAGGCCACCAAGCTATCCACAGATATTTTCCCCCAAGTGAGTGACAAGGCTGTGCAGAGTATCATGGAGATCAGAAACAAGAGGTCATAAGGCATACTAAACTCCAAGTTGCCTGTGTGCTACATTAGTATGTTGTGCAACTGGGTTAATAACAGGCTCTCTGGCAGTTCTTTGCTGACTTGTATCAGCAATGAGTGACCATTGGGAAAGTTTGAGACCAACCTGGGCTATTCAGTGTGTTTAAGGCCTCCCTGAACTATGTACCAAAAACCTATCTCAAAGAAAAAAGTATTACACTAAATCTAGTCTAAGAACATAGGATGGATAGCTTTTCATTTGTTTTAGCTTTGCCTAATTTCTTCCATCAATTTATTTTATTTTAATTTTTTGGTGTTTTGTGCAGGATCTCACTATGCAGCTCGAAATTATAGTGATCCTCCTGCTTTTAGCCTCCTCAGCACAGGGATTACAGGCATGCACCACTATGCCCATACTCAGTGGCCAGCTCAGTGAGCCCAGAGGCAGGGCTGGCCTGGCATGTGGTGCCAGGGATTAAACCCTGGTTCCTGTGCTTGTGCTTGCCTAAGTAGGCACTCAGTCTGCTGAGCTATCTCACTGGCCCTTCCATCAGTGTTGTATAGTAGTTCCACATACAGCTTTTTTACCTCTTATTTTCATATGTGTGTGTGTGTGTGTGTGTGTGTGTATATATATATATATATATAAATATATATATAATTTTATTTTTGGTGCCATTATGTAATTTCCTTTCTGAAATCTAATAATTAGTATAGAGAAATATAACTGATTTTTGTGTTGTTTCATATCCTGAAGCTGTACTGAACTCATTTATTAGTTCTAACAGTTTTAACATAGAATCTTTAGGGTTTTCTCCATTTAGTATTGTATAACCTGTGAACAGAGATAACTGTTTTATGATATGGGTACCTCTTACTTCTCTTCTTTCCTGATTAATTGCTCTGGAATATCCAGTACTATGAAGGAGTGACTGAGTGGATATCCTTGCCAGATTCCAAAGCTTAGAAAATTTCCATCATTAACTATGATATTATTCATGTATGGCCTTAATTATACTAAGCAATTTCCTTCCATTTCTACTTTGTTGAGAGTTTTTATTATGAAAATCAAATGTTTATTTTGCACCTATGAGATATTTGTGTGGATTTTATCCTTTATTCTATTAATATAGTATATTACATTGATCAATCTTCATATCTTAAAATGTCTTTTATTCCAGGAATAAATCCCATTTGGACTGGATATAAAGCTCTTTTAATGCAATAATTATTTCCTAGTATTTTGGTAAGGATTCTGTCATCTATATTCATCAGTGATGTTGTCTATCTATTTTTTTACTTTGGTATCAGAACAATGCTAGCCTCATAATTTTGGACATGTTTCTTTTCTACAGCTTTTTGGTATAGTGTAAGCAGGATTGAGTGATAATTGTTTTCTAACTTTTTGGTAGAATTTACCAGTGATGCCATCTGTTCCTGAGCCTTTTTTTCATAAGGAGGCTTCCGATTACTGACTTAATCTCCTTTCCAGTTATAGCTTTGTTCAGACGTTCTATTTCTTCATGGTTTAATCTTGGAAGGTTGTACTGTGTTAGTTAATTCTAAGTGTCAAGGTGACTGGATTAAGAAATATCTAGAAAACTGATAAAATATTATGCCTGTGTATCAGTGAGAGTGCTTACAGAGGAGATTGGCAGATGAGTTGCTGGAGAGTGGGGGGAAGATCTTCATTCAGAGAGTACTGATGGCACTAGCTACATAAACAGGGCCCCAAAGAATATAAAACAGAATAAAGACAAATTCTCTCTTTCCCCCACAGCCCTGGAGAAGCAGGGCATCTTTCTTCCTCCTTTGTACATCAAAAGTTTAGGCTTTCTGATCCCTGTATTCTGGGACTTACTTTCACTGCCCCCAGGTTCTCAGGCTTTAGTTCTGGTTCTAAAAATTACACATCATCTTTATTAGTTTAGTGGCTTTAAGATTGGTATTGTATCATCGTTGTTGGAATTTAGGGTCTGCAGTTTGCAACTAGCCTGTTTGGAGATTTCTCAACCTCCAGAATCTCACAACCCAATTATTCTAATATCTCCTCTCTTTTATCTGTGTATTAAATAAATAGATGATAGAGACAGATAGATGGCACAACAGATCCAATTGGTTCTGTTTCTTATAAGAATTCCAATGTAGCATGCTTCTAGAAGTATATTTATTTATTGTTTTTATTCTGTGGCATCAGCTTTAGCTAACATGGCATTGATTTCATCTCTTCAAAACACCATTTCTCTAGCCTGATTTGATGGTACATACCTGGAATTCCAGCACGTGGGATGGCTCCAGAGTATCACTAGTTTGAGGCCAGTCTAAGCTACCTGGTAAGATCCTGCCATAAGAAAAAGAAGGAGCAAAGCAAGCTAGCAAACAAACAAACAAACAAAACAAACCAAAACCAAAACACAAAAACTATCAGTTCCATTCAATTTTTTATTTGCTATTTTGTTTATTTCTGCCTTCATTTTTATTCTATCCTTCCTTCTGTTAACTTTGAACTTTTTTCCTCTAGTTTCTTGATGTATAAAGTTAATTTCTTTTTAACTTCAATTTTTTTTTTAGTGCATGCAACTTTTGCTCTGAAATTCACTCTTAGTGCTGTTTTTCATGCTTGGAGTATGTGGTATTTTCTTTGTTTTGCATTTGTTCCAAAGTGTTTTTTAATTTTTATCTGGTATATTATTTGATTTGCTAGTTTTTAAATAGTGTGTTAATTTTTGAGTATTAGTGAATTTTCCTTTTGCTGTTGGCTTCTACTTTTGTTTCATTAGAATCAGGAAAAATTTGGTATGAAGAAAATCTCTTAGAGGATTTTGGATATAGATAACTACTATATCATCACACAGACCAACTCCATAGCATTGTTTATAGCTTCAAAATAGGATCCCTGGAAACATTTCTGTAGAATATTTTTCTGACGTGGTTTATGGATAAATTCAGGTGATTCAGAGGCCAAATTTTCTTTTAATACTTATGCATACACTTTTTAAAATTAGAAAAATAAAATTACTCATGGTAGTGTTTCTATTTTTCTTCTAAACAAATATAATGAGCTTTAAAGGTGATTTTACTAGAAAATATTAAGTACCTATAAGTGTAGACAGTATGAAAATCATAAAAGTGGGAATAGTGCCCTTGAATCTATTAGTATTGAATTGCAGCCACACCAAAGAGAGGAGTCACAGGTGTGGTAATAAAAGTGATCTAAAGTACTGGAACAGAGCAATAGCTTGGTCCCTGTTCAATGCCCACTAATGTAATCTGACTTTAAAATAAATAGGTTGTATTCTACTTATTTAAAACAACTCATCAATGAAGAAAATATTAGTTGTGTTCTGGGAGGTAGACTGCTGATTAGTCTTGTAATTATTACATGGAAATTTGGATTTTTATTCCTTTCATGAATTTATGATTATAAAGAAGAATCTGACAGTAGGTGATTTGATGTTTCCTACAGGTGAAAATACTGTTTCTAAAGTCTGCCATTTTCTACCTTGTTATTGTCATTTACACAATAGCACTGTTTCAATCTGCCCAGATATTTTGCAAAAATATACAGAGAAAATAATATCTAGATAAGTTGTCTGAAAAGTAATCATTCAATAGATAACAATTTTATTTCCCAGTAGGATCAAGTTTTTTTTTTTGTCATTGATTTGTCTTCTGAAATATTCTAGGTAGGTGGCTTTACTTTAATATAGCTACCCATTGTGACTGTAAAAACACAATTCTTCTGCAGTGGGACAAATCCAACTGAGTAAGGAAACAAGGGAACAAACAAACCAGAAGAACGTAGTGCCAGGTGAGAAAATCATTAAAGGTCCACTGTCAGGAAAGTAAAAGCTAAACAGAATCCAGATGTGTTCCCAGGGGAGACCTCTAGCAGGAACAGTTATTGTACTAAACTCAAGATTTATTCACTCATGAAATTATACTGCAGATGTTTAGTAATTATTCTCTGAACCACTCAATTAAAAATTTAATATAAAATTGGCTTTCAGTGTATTTAACCTGAATTTTTACTTCACTTTGAAAAATGCCAACTCATAAGAGTATTACAAATCTGGCTCTCATTTTGACTTTTTGAAATCCAAAAAGAGAAAAGATAGGCCAAAAAATGAGAAAAATCTCTTCTTATTTCTGGACCTGAAAATGGAAAGAAGAGAAGAAGAAAAATATCAGACTTGGAAGGGACACATAGGAGATACATTATCAAAGCACATTTTTCTCATCTAAGCTCTCCTGCACCGTGACGGTTGGCTTTAAAGGAGTGGGTGCCAGGTGTGGTGGTGTACACTTGTATACCTCCCAGTACCTGGGAGGCAGAGCCATGAAGAGCTCTACAAGGTTGAGGTCGACCTGGGCTCTACAGTTCAAGTTCAGCCTGAACCCGATCTGAAAATAAATAAATTGATTAATTAATTAAAAGGTTAAAAAATAAAATAGACTGGGAGCCTTCAGGGTTCATAACTAACGGTATGTCTGTATTCTGAGCCAAACAAGCTCAACATGATGAAATCAAGGATATCATCTATACACAGATCTGAGTACGATACTTACCCAGCAGTTTCATTTTCAGATGAGATTACAACCTCCTCCTTGTTCCTTGGAACCTAGAGAGTTTCTCCATCCATTCTAATTTTCTTTTTCCATCCAACTTCCTCATAGTTCTCTACCTACCCTGGTTAATTACCCTGTGTCTGCTTTTTGCATCTTTCTTCCATGTCCTTTTCTCTTATCTTAGTTTAGATCTTCACAGAATCAGGTGCCAAAGCAAAAAGACCCAAGTACACTTCATTTAGAAAGTGGAAGAGGAACACAAAAGGGGCTGCAGCAAGGAAAGTCATCAAGCAAGTGAATACTATGAGTAACTGAAGCTTAATCCCACAAGAAAATTCTAGAAAATCATGTGAAAACATAAAATCACATGTCATGGTTCTAGTCTAGCTGCAGGTGAGGGAGCTACCATCTTTCACCAGGCACTCATTGAGCAATGTTACTACAGACTTCCCTGCTATAGGCAGGGTCTTTCTGGCTGGTAGAAAGAGGCAAGAAGAGACAGAAACCAACAATTGCAAGTGACAGAAGCACACTGAAGTGTTGAAGGCATAGGATAAGACACCCCTCTTCTCTCCCCAGATTCTGTTTCCACCCATCACACAAATGACCTTGCTCAGTGGTCACAAGATATTAACACCTGGCAAACATATTTAGAGAGGCCTCTTATTTTAAAACACAGTCTTCAAAGGATTTCAGGATATGGCTGATAGCAATAGACACAAATGTATATACCCTAAGTCTGGATATTCACGGTGTGGACAAGTTAAGCTACAGTTCCTCTGTGACAGCCATGATGGATGAGCTGCCAGACGATGTCAAAGCACCAAGACGCATCTTGGCAGCAAACATCAAAGATCACTGGCAAACACCAGGGTGCATTACTGCCTTTCACTCTGGCACTAGATGTATGAACATATGCTGTGTTGGCAAAAGCGATTACAAATAAATAATCTGCCTGCCTTTCCACAATACTTGGAAGAGAAAGATTTTTAGCACAGTAGATAAGTGTGCATATTGAGGGGATGGGGAGATAGCTCAGCAGCATAAGTGCTCAGTAGCATAAGTGCAAGGTTCTAAGTTCAATCCCTGGTACGCCGCCATGACTATAAGATAAATGTGTACATAAATGTGTTAGACCAACCGAACATCAGTTTTAGTTTTGCTTCTTAGGCAAGGAATTCAATCTATTTGTCTAGTTCTCATTTTTCTATCTGTAAAATAAGGGCAATATTTTTCAGAATGTTAAAAGCATTACACTACATATGTACATGTATGTAGATATGGCAAATTTTATTACTATAATATAATAAAATATACGTGAGAGAGAAAGAACAAGAATACACAGTAGTGTTTGCAGTGTCAACTCAATGGAACTAGAATCACACTTCCAATACTTTCTTTCTGTGTAGGGCTCTAGGTTAATATTGACCAGAGAATGCATTCACGCAGTTTGTTGGCGGGGAGTAGACAGCTGGCCCTGTACTCTGACAGCTGGCCCTGTACTCCACACAGCTGGTAGGTGTGGAACAGCAAGGGCTGCAGCAGCTCCCACGTCATCACAGACCTCGGCTCACCTGGCTGAGGCATGCACCCAGAGCAGCTCCACCAAACCTCCTCAGCCGCTCCAGGCCTTGGGAAAGAGGCATGGACAGCAACGTGGCAAAGGATGCCACGCTGTCCTCCAAGTCCCCACACCGTGAAGGCTGCAGGTGCAATGCAGTACTTACTCCTCTCTTGTCCCTGAGACAATTGATTCTCTGGCTGATGTTTATGGTGGATTCTGTGGTGCATCACTGAGCTCTCCTTTCAAGAATAAAGGAGTTAAGGCTGCAGTCTCTGGGAAGTTGATGGCAGGGAACCCTCTGCTGCTAGCAATTCTGGGGATTGGAGAAAGCTGAAAATGAAACAAAACAAAAAGTCACCTTACCCAAAGGTGTGCCTCCTGCTACAGTTGCCAACATCAGCGCAGATGTTTAAATGCCCAGACTGTCTTGCAGATAGGTATGAAAGTTTGTTCCGGTTAGCAATGGTATTTATTTATTTATTTATTTATTCATTTATTGTAATTAGGACAGGGTGTACAGGGTCTCACTGCATAGATGGGATACTGCAGGGATCACTGCATCATAGTGATCCTCCTGTTTGCAGCATCCCAAGTGCTGAGATTATAGGAACATGCCACCATGCCTAGTCTCAATTGGCCTCTCAGCATACCCTGGGGGAGGGCTGGCATGGCAGGCCTGGGGATCCAAATCCCGGCCACTGCATCTGCCTAAGCAGATGCTTTAATCTGCTGAACTATTTGGCTGGCCCAGCAATGGTATTTATTTACAAATCACATAATTTAAACATTTCAACTTAAAATTTATTCTATTTTCCTTTAAAATCATTAAATTTATCTTTTCTAAATCATCACCTCTAAAGAAGGGTGAGTTATTTTTTTCAACACTTTAGGCTTAGTGATTTCTTATTTGTCTTTTTTTTCTGTGGTACTAGGGATTGAACTCAGGACCTTGTGCTTGCCAGGCAGGCGCTTATGCCACAGAGCTGTATCCCTAGCCCTAGTATCCAGTAAGATTAAGCAACATTTATTTTTTCTCTATCATACCAGTTACCACGATCTAATTTTTCTTTTTATTACCATAGGTCAGAGGTTGGGTGGAAAGATTGTGGAGATGTTGGCCAAAGGGTAAAATTTTTCAGGTAGACACAAAGAATAAATCCAAGAGACTTGTTGTTTAAGATGGCACATGTAGTTAATAATAACACATTTCATTCTTGAACATTGTTGAGTAGATTTTATGCATTCCCACTGCAAACAGAAAAAGTGAGTTGAAATAGTAAGTGCATACTTTAATTACCTTAACCATTACCCAAAAATATTTTCATATTTCTAAGCAACATGATAAATACATACAATTGTATTTGCCACTTGAAAATATAATGTGCTCAGTTAACTATCTCTCCTTCTCAACTTAGGATATTATTTTCATGACATAGTAATAATATAATATTTCATAATATACAGAAATCCTATCTTTGTTGCCCACATTTCTCATTTTATCCCTAAAACATCACAATGCCCCTTTCACAGCTGGCCCTCAATCATTAACTAGAAAATAAGAATAAATGAATGATGAATAATTGGGAACTGGAAAAAAGTAATTTTGAAGAACTTTAGTTAACTTGTCAGCCACCTAAGAGATATTGATAAAACTGAGCTGGAGTCATTATAACTTTGCTTTTAAACCCAGTTATTTCTTGTCTAGGAGAATGGTGAAGAGTCACGTCTGTTTACTTCTCATGGGCTACTTGTGTTTACTTCAAAATGCTATCCCTCCCATAGAAGAGAATTCAGAAAGGGTAAGTGAATGCTAAATTAACTTATTTTAAGAGTTGGGGTTCCTCAATGGCAAGTAGAAATTCAGTGACTAACTTAAGCAAGGAGGAAGATTATCCAAGCAACAATGAGATAAAGCATAACAAAAGTCATACAAAGAAGGAAGCCTGCTGGGATTTTGATCAGAATACATTGAATTGAGAGACCTATTTAAGGAAAATCCTTATGTTGACTGTATCTAAATGTTTACCTCCTTACTAAGAGAACTTATGTAATATCCTTCAACAAATGCTTGTGTTCTCGATCTCTTTGATAAAGATGCTGCCTGTCTTTAGTTGGATTTATTTTAGAGACTTTTCAATACCCATATACACAAGGAAGTGTTGAACATGTTTGCGTAATATTATTTGAAAGTTATATGTTCAATTATTTGCTGTCTGCAAGAAAATAAAGCTAAACAATGTACACTCGCTTGATATCCTGTATTAGCCACCCAGAGGAATATTACTGCAAAGGTTTTGCATCTAAATTTTTTATCAGAAGAGATACAAGATACTACCCCCTCCCCCATTCATGAGATATGAGCTCTTTGGTCTGATTTCTTGTGCAGAGATGAATCTGAGTAATTAGCTGGTGGGTATGAATCTTCAGGCAAATGGGTAACATTCACACCTAAGACCTGGTCTAAGAAGACAGTGACGTAGAAGAACCACAAAGTAATAATCTTCCATCACTCAAGTCTTTCTACACTGTAACCTTGCCATTAGTTCATTACAAAGTGATAATGGTGTCCCTTTCCCCTGAATTAGGGTGAGATTACAGTTGCTTTGCTGAGTAAAGTGTGACAGTGAAGACATTGAGATTTCCTGAGTCCAAGTCATAAAAGATGATGCTCATGTTTAAATTCCTGAGTGCACTGTTGAAGTTCCAGCTACCCTAAGGGCTGCGTGCTTGGGATGTCAAGCCCCATAGAAGGTCCATACATCAATGTTCCAGTCAACACACATGGCCAACAAACCAGCCACAAGCAGGATGAAGAGGCAGACAAGCCAGTGACAGAAACAGAGTCTCCAGCTTCCAAAAAAGTTTTCTCAGCTAAACTCCCAGCTCTCACCAGGTAAAAACAAAACAAAACAAAACAAAACAAAGAAACACCCCACTCTCACACCCTTATTGAATTAAAAGAATTCGGGTAATAGTAAAATTATTGTTCATTTTCACCACTCTGTTGGGAATAGTTTGCTACTCAGTAGTAAAAGGAATCAAGGTTTAACCAAATCATTCTGAGACTTTCAGTAATAGGATCTAGAGATGTATTTCTGAATTCTGCTGCAAAGTGAATCCTATCACAGGGAGGCTATGTGCAGTACTGGTATATAAATCACCGTCTACTAGTTTGAGGTTGAAAGGACTCACTTGTTCTCAAAACAGTGCGTAATTGAGAAACAGGGCTTGCCTACTTACCTCTATGCCTTTTGTGAGATATCTATTTTGTTTTCAGCCAAGCCCATAACCTCTTCCCTGTTACTCTGAAGCAGAAACCGGCATGTCTGCTACTTCTCTGAAGGATTGACAGAGCCAGGATTCAATGGGCCAGATTTAGTCACTTTGGCTTCACTTTGTGTTTCCTGAAAGTATGCTTTGTTCTGATGCTTTTGTGATTTTTTTTTTAAACCAGGAAAAGTTGAGAAAGAAACACACACACACACACACACACACACACACACACACACACACACAGAGTGAAGAGCCTGTTAAACACACCCATTGTGCTGAATAATTAATTGCTCCCCAAAATACAATTCAGCTGACAGGGCTGAATTGAAATGAATTCAAGCCTTTGATTGTCTTCCATTTTCTCATGTTGGTTGGTCCTTTTGGGACCCTAAAGCATCCTTCCTTTCACTTTCCTTTCTGACTGCAACAACAACAACAAAATAAAAAACAACCAGAGGCCTACCCAATACATTTCTTTCACAGGAATTGCTTCAAATATTACTCTAGTAAATCCAGGAGGTTTCTGTTAACATTATTTCTTATTTCCAACCTAATTCACGCAACTATACAGCCCCTGCTCACCATAAAAGATTCTCAAGTGCTGAAAAGATATTATTTGCTTATACAAGTCTGAATTTCTTGACTGAGTTCCACAAGGGTGTCAGGAGAACATTTTGAGTAGAAATATTTTTCTTGTCTTTACTTAAGCTTGCTTCTTTTTACTCAGAAGCCTCTTATTGGGAATTATAATTGTCCACACAAGACAAAGCACAAGCTCCTTGTTTATCCTGCTGACAGTCATATTTGCCTCTTTGTGGAATAAAAGACCATCCTAGACTTTTCAGATCATTATGTACAAAAGAAATATCAAAACAAGATCCGTTTTTAAAAAAAGACTAAAAAATGGTAAAAAATTAGAAACAACATAGAATTTCTCTAAACAAAATAATAGGAATTTGACAATGGTTGTCAAATTGCATAATACTATCCTCAAATTAGTTGTTTAAAATCCCTGAAAAAAATATGCAAACTTGTTAAAAAAGTTATAAGAAATTAAAAATGAGGAAAAAGAAAAAAGTTAAACATTAATTGCTCCTTTCAATAGACCAGTAGAAATCAGTAGTATTTTTTTTTTTTTTTTACCATTTTGTATTCCCTTAAAAAAAATCAGTAGTACAATTATCCAAGCTATCCTGCATATCTACATAAATATATCTTTTTCCCTTCTTTCTTTTGTCCTTTTCCTCATCTACATTTTTCCTTCCCATTGAACAGATTCTTTCCCTTTCACAGTATTTATTGTACCTTTCAAATTTTATTTATTCTTTCAGGTTCATATGCTAGTAAGAGAATACAATGTTTGCACATGTGGGTCTGATTTATTTCATTTTTAAGTATAGCCTCTAGTTGAATCCATTTACCTATAAAAGCCTTGAGTTTATCTTCTTATAGCTGAATAATACTCCATTGTATGAATCTACCACATCTTTTTTATCCACTCATCAGTTGATGGGCATTTGGGTTATTTCCAAGGTTTAGCTATGACAAATTGCACTGCTATACACATGTGTGCATATGTGTCATTATGGTGTGATGATTTCAGTTCTTTTGGAAAAATACCTAGGAGGGGAATATCTGGCTTGAATGGGACTACTAATCCTAGCTTTTGAAGAAATCTTCACACTGATTTCCATAGCGGTTATACTAGTCTACTCTTCCACCAACAGTGGAGAAGGGTTCCTTTCTACTTAGAGCCCCACCAAAACTTGTAATTCATTGAATTCTTGATGATAGCTATTCTTTTTTGGGTAAGATGAAATCTCAGCATTGTTTTAATTTGCACCTCTTAAATGACCAATGATGTTTAACATTTTTTCATATATTTATTTGCCACTTGTATTTCTTCATTTTTGAAGTGCATATTCATCCCAGGTGTCCATTTTTGGATTGGGTCTTTGAATTTTAGGTCCCTTCTTCTAATGAGAGTGTTCTAGCATCTTATAGCTTTGATTGATGTCTTAGAAGGATATTCTGGTTTGGAATATTCATAATCAAAAGAGCCATAAAACCAGGAAATTCATATCCTATAGAGGTAATGATTCCATATGGTCTTTAATGTGTACACAACAGTCTCTTGCCACCTGAGGCTTGTATACACACTCCAAGCAGGGGTGGTGAGTAGCAGGTAAGAAGTTCAGGTTGGCACATGCTTGTAATACCAGCACTCATGAGACTTGAGGCAGGAGTTCAAGCCTGGGCTACACAGTGGGTTCAACACTAATCTGAATTGTATAGTCACACTCTATCTCAAAAATAATCCCAAGAAATTCAGGTCCAGATTACCTCACTACAGAGATCATGACATCAAGTGGAGATTACATTCAGTAGAATTCAATGATAACAATAATAATAATAATAATAATTATTATTATTATTTTTGCGGAACCAGGGATTGAACTCAGGCCTTTGCGCTTGCCAGGCAAGCACTTATTCTACTGAGCCATCTCCCTGCCCCACCCCCCTTTTTTGGCAGAACCTGGGATTGACATGCAGTAGAATTGAAGTACAAAACATCCAATGCTTCTGGCTATCATGTGTATGTTCGTAATCCCAGCACTCAGGAAGCTGAGGCAGGAGGATCACTGAGAGTTCAAGGCCATCCAGGGCAACATAGTAAATTCAAGAACAGCCTAAATTTACATAGTGAGGCCCTATCTCAAAAAACAAATAAAAATCCAGTACTTACTATCTTTGTGATGCATCAAATTACTTAACTTTCCTGATTCAACTCCTGCATTTGTAAATAGGAAGGTAACAGTTAGTCAACGGTTACGGTTTGTGTTCAGGTATCTCCTCAAAAACCTCATGCAGTCACTGGGGCAGGTTTCTAGAGTTTGTGATTAATTCATGATCCAATGCTGGGGTTATGGGTGAGTGCTGCTGGGATTATGAATATGAGTGCTATACCCATAGATAACCGGAATATAATATAAGGAAGGGAGAGCAGTTTGCTCCCAGCTGCTGCCACTGCTTCTCCTGCCTTTTTGTCCTTGCTGTTTTGCTGATTTCCCTCATCAAGAACTGCTGCCCTCTGCCAGGTGCCACTCTGCCTTGGAGCCAGCTGACTGTGGTCGGAAACCTCCACTGACTGTGATCTAGTGGGTCCTAGAGTATATTCTCAAGGAAACTAACAACAATAATATGGTCCTTAGTGTTGCAGGGCATGGAGAAGCTGTAAGAATATAAGACATCATTTGTGTCCTCAAGATATGTTAATATAGTTCAAAGTCTAGGATTAACACAGAAATAGTAAATTATGACACTGACAACATATTATTGTCTCCTCAGAATGCTCCAATTCTGCCAAACATACTTAAAAACTGGAAAATGCAGAGTGGAGTAGTTTATAAGTCATGACAAAAGCGAGTGAGCCAGGCTTGAGTAGATTGGTAGCTCTGCAGGTGTGATGCCCTTGGCAGCTGACACTGCTGGGTTGGAAACAACTTAAAGTGATGACCATGCTAAAGCCGTCACTGGAGCATCAGCTACAGTCGAAACGCCCTGTCTACGCTGTTCGGTGTGTTGGCTCCTGGCCACACATGGCTATCACACACTTTAGATGTGGCCAGTATGGCTGAAGAACTAAACTTTCAATTTCTTGGCTTGTCATCCACCTGGATTTAAATAGTAGAAAGTGGCTCATGGCTACCAAGTAGGTGGCATGCTCTCAAGGGACCTGGGGAAGATCAGGCATAATTGCTTCTGTTACTCAAAGGTGTCACCCAAACTCCAGGGATGTGTTAAGTTTAATTAGCTGCCACAACTCCACTCTATTCACTTCAAGGTCTAAACCCAACTCAAAATCGGAGTGCCTGCAATACCATAGCAGGACGACTTTATGAGCTACCAACATCTATGAAGCGTATCTTCATCCTGGGATCATCCGAACTAATGGCTTCCCCTTTGAAGAAGTGTTGTTTCCTTTAAAATCTAGAGAAGAAGAGGAAAGGAAAAACCAGCCAGCAACGAAGGCCACACTGACAGGAGGAGCATTTACCAGAAAGCAAGCTTTTAGCATGTATCAGTTTCCTTGGTTACAGGTAATAGAGAGAGTGGCAACTAGGGGAGCCAAGCATTTGAAGCATAAATAGCTGGAACGAGAGGCCAGACAAAGGGTTGAAAGCTCAGTGCATCATTTAGGGCACTAACAAAACGAAGTGGAAAAACGAGACAATTATTCTGATGGGTCAAGGCAAGTGGAAATCTTTCACTGGGAAACAGCCAGATCATTCCAGTCAAGGTTTTTGTTTTATTTTCAGGTAGTATTTTCTATGGAGTTGAGCTGATAATTACTACAATATTTTCTCAATGAACTCTTCAGGGTCATTGTAAGAAGAACAGTACATGTGGACCTCTTAGTAGCTGGAATCGACCTGATGAGTCTGATGAGCCCCTCAACCCTTGAGAAACCAAACCAAAGCCCATTTTCTTTTAAACTGAAAAAAGAAAAGCATACATATGAACCCATAAGCCTTGAGGAATATAAGAGCAGATGCTGTTTCCATGGGATGCCTCATAACAGTGGCACACAGGCCGGGCTGTGGAGAGGGAGGGCGTGGCACCGCGCAGCAGCCGCTCCCCTACCCGCTGCTGCTTACGTTTGCACTGCTGGGCACCCGCGGGCTGCTCTCTCATTCCTTGTCCTACTTCTCTCACAGTAGGGCTAAGCAAAAATCTCATTAGAGGGCGAACAACACAACTATGCATGCCTTAGTTCAAGGGAAGGTCCCTGAAGGGAAAACACATTCTTTGGATGGCTGAGGGGGAGAAATAAACCAAGCAATAAAACACGCACTTCTGAAGCAGTTAGGATGAACTGCCTTGGATTCTACATGCCTATCTGCCGAGACCCAGCAGATCTGGAAAATAGAGTAGCTGCCATAGTTTATTACACTAGAGGAAGCTCTGAACTGACGAATTAGCCTCCGTGGAGGACAGGCGGCTGAGACTGCTTGCTCCCCAGCAGGTTAAAAGGCTGATACAGGGAGCAAGGCTCTCTAAGTGTGTGTTAGCCACAAAAGGGTCCCCCCACTGTTCAGACCATTGTGCGAAGCAACCGGATATCCAGAAATAGACTCACCCTAATCCCCCGTTTTATTTATTTATTTTTTCTTCCAGAGCTGAACCTGAACTTTCACGGGGTTTGACTTTGCTTTTATTTTTCGCTCTTCTTTTCATAGATGATTGGATTTCCTAGTGTTGCTTTCAGATCAGATGTTATTTTGGGAGCAACTCAAAGAAAGCCATCCATATACATCGAGGAGCCGTGGGTGGCAGAAAGTTCAGCTTTATTCCTGATTAAGCACAGAAACTCACCAGGGGGTGTAGGAGAAGGTGGAAGAAAAACCCACTGTAGGCTCCAAGGTCACTGAAAAGGACAAGTGTTTGACTAGATAGGGTGATACTGACACTTATAGGTTTTAAAGAGAGATTTACAGTTTTTAGAATCCCAGACCCGTATTTCCATTTGCTACCATCACAAGCAACGTAGTTAATCATGACACGTTTACATTTAAAAACTTAGCCACAGGAGCAGCATGAAGTCACAATGGAAAATATCATTTGATTGTAATGAGGGACCTTTTGTGGTTCAACTCCCAGGAGCAGAGGAACCCCCTGCGCTTAGTTCCTAACCCACCTGCTACCTTTCTCTCCTTCCTGATGTCTCCTTCAGTCCCCCCTCTCACATGCCACAAAACAAGTGGGAGAAGATTGCTGAGCCCAGATCTTGTGTGAAACCATTGGCCTCTTCTCGCTATTTTCATAATAATACTGTAAGAAACCTGGGGCTCAGTAGATAGTTAACCTGCCCAAGAATAGGATACCTTCTAACAGAACCTGTCTGGTTACATTGCGTTCTCTTGACCACAAGCCGAAAGGACTACTTATTTTGAATTCAGTATCTAAATCCTGTAACATAATGATGTGGGGATGTGACACCCGTAATGATGTGACACCCACAGTAAGGCATTCCAGTCATTGTTTTTCTTTCTTTTTTATCAGTTCTAAAGCATATTACAGAAACAATATAATTCTAATTTATTCCCCAGTGGGTAAGTAACAAAACACATCAGCATTTTTAAGTTGCTAAAATGAAGTTGAAATTATTTTTGTCATCCTTCCCTTCCTTGGATGTCTAATTCACCGGAAACCCCCAGGGAAGGCACCCACACACCTGTCAGCATCTTGTCTCCACCGAGCCCCTCCCCTCTGTGCTGCTAACTTGGGTCCTAGGCAAAGGAAATGTGTTTGTGCTCGGAGGAAAAAATAACAACTGCAACAACAAAGGAAAAAACCCAGAGCAGCCTTCCTTCCCACACAACTGTATCATGAGACTAAAATCAATGAGGTGAATACAATGAAGCGTGCTTTGTATATGCACAGACTTGGAGTTTTGCCTAAAAAATGGTTTTCACCTACATACTCATTACAATGAAAACATCCAAGGTCTCTCCAAGAATGTCTTAAAACAAATGAAAAAGTGTTTAAGTCCACCCCCTAAACATGTACTTACTTTGTTGCCATAACTTATTTTAGCTCTTAGAAAAATGTATAGCAGTAAGAAATGTATGCCTCCTGTTTTTCTTTTTTTTTTACATTTCTCCACCACAATGTTTAGATTCAAGATTGGTGTGTGGTGGCACACTTCTGTAATCCAAGCTTTCTTGGGAAACTGAGTCAGGAGGTTCTCAAGTTTGAACCCAGCCTGGACAATTTAGTGACTTAGTAAGACTCTCTCAAAAATAGATAGATAGATAGATAGATAGATAGATAGATAGATAGATGATAGCTAGCTAGCTAGCTAG
>NDGM011129795.1:0-10389 GCA_002564305.1 Octomys mimax | reverse complement strand
AGAAATAAAAACTAAATGACAGAACCAAAAATCTTAAATAGATGTAACAGGGAAAATATGCAAATGTCAATGGAAAAATGGGACTTTTATTTCCTCTTCACACATAAAAATTGATTTACATGGTGTTTAAACTCCATATATTCTAGAAATAGTGGAACACAATGTTTTATATATTGCTTGATATTGTGAGTGCTTTTGAAATAAGATTTTATTTTTAATTTTTAAAGAATTATGGGAAACTAATGTGAAAATAAAATTATAATCCAAGTGTTGGTTAGTAGAAGTGAGAACAATTGTTATGACTATTCAGGTTGAGCTTTTTCTGAATCACAAGAATTTAAAGAAATAAAAGGCTTATTTAAACTACGAATTTCTGTCATAGAACCACTTTATCTTTTGCTTTCACAAAGCCTGTATAACATACATGTGAAGGACGAGGTCAGCTGAACTGCTCCATTTGATATCTACCTGAAATTAACTTCTGGATGAAGACAGCCATTTTAGGTCAGAGGAGTGAAGAGTTTTTGTTTCTTGTTCATCCTGACACACAGCGCCGAGGCATCAACGTCTTGTGTGGTCGGGCAGAGTTGTGAATTTCTCTCATGGTATGTTATAGCATCCCAACTCCAAACGAAATTAATAAACAATGGAGGTCTACCCCTTCACTAACCCTAAAATGCATGTAAATATAGACCCATTCTTTTACACTCACGTTTCCCATTATTGAATATTGACCACAGGGCCGGGGATTTAACTGAGCAGGAGCGCGCTCGCCCAGCCAGCGGACAGAAGGCCCCGAGTGTTTGGCCTCCAGCCTGGCCACTTACATTTTTCACATAAAATTATCCTTTTGTTGAAGAAGTAATGCTATGTGAAGATTTTATACATGAAAAATAGAGTGTTTTGAGGCAGAATGTGTGGGTGAGAATGAGGAAGACAAGCTGACAGAGCATGACAGTGGGAGAAGCGCGTAACACGACTGCGAGGAAGAGCGAACCCAGGCCGCCCTGGCGCGCCTCTCGGGCGCGATCTCCCACACTCGCTGACGAGCTTCGGAGCGCGTATGTCCTTAACCAAACCAAAATTGGAGTTTCATCCATGTATTATACGCATGTGAGGAAACGATCATTATTTCATAATTTAAAACTAAATAAAGATAAATTATCCTATGTAAGCTAAAATATAACAAAACCAATGAGTAGTCACGAGATTGGAGAAAACAACTCAAGTAGAATTATATCATATCCTCTTTTTTTAAAATTAGTCCCATTTTTATAAAAAAAATGTGGATTTAATGAGGAATGAATTTACATAGCCTTCAGGATTAACTTTTTAATTGCATCTATTGGTATATTTTCGATACACCTAATGATCACATTCATCATAGGGAATTTGTACCTGTACCTGATACACCTTCTCTCGTTTTTTTCCCGTTCCCTACCCTCACTTCAATTCCTCTTCTCCTCCTTAACTAAAAAAGTTCTGTTTCCAGTTTTTCCTTCTTTTTCTCATTCTTTTTCTTTTCCATCTTCCTTTCCCCTTTCTCATCCCTAGTTCCACTTCCTATTTATGCTTTCACTTTGTACTTCACAATTTTGTGCATTTTGCTCCCTATTTGCCTTCATTTTCTCACACTAGAGAAACAAGATACTTACATAGGCATGTGCAATTTATTTCTCCGAAGAGTGCGGTCTCACGATTCATCCATTTACATAGAAATGTCTCAAGTTTATCCTTCTTTATGGCTGAATAATACTCACATTGTTTTCTTTGATGCATTTTGTGTTAAGCACGCCTACAAATTCTAACAACCTTTTCTCAAAAAGCAATTTCTTGGCTTGGGGAGATAGCTCAGCAGAATAAGTGCTTGCCTGGCAAGTGCAAGTTCCTGAGTTCAATACCTGACACACACACACACACACACACACACACACACACACACAAAGGGATTTCAACTTGATATTAAGATCTAATTGCAACTTCATTTTGCTTTCCCACACTTTAGAAATATACATCATTTTCCTTAGGTGTAATTTCTAGAGATAACTCACAGAATATTATTGTTAAATGTTATAAAAGAATTAAATTCAAAAACGAACAAAACAATTTCAAAAACACCCCAAAAATCAAAACAAAACAAAACAAAAAAAAAAAGAAAGAAAGAAAGTGACACCACACCCAGGGGTACTGTCACAGGCTGGCTCTTGTTCTTTGGGCCCATTTTTCACTCCCAGAATCCTCTCTTTAGCCCTATGAATAAGGTGTATAAGTTTCTACATCTCACTGAATTCAGGATTATATTTTCATCCTGTTTATCTGCCCATTGACTATTTGTCAGTACTTGAAATAATTTCTGCTATTTCAAATTTCAATTTCATTATTTCAGACAGACAATTATGAAACCCTCATAGGGTAGAAAGAGTTTTCTCTCACCTCTGTTCTTCACCAAGAGCTGTACAGAGCAGGGTCCTATAAACGCATGCTAGGCAAGTTAGGAGGAAGCAGGGTTTCCTTTTCATCTGATTTTGGCTTCACTTCAATGACATCCGGGTCTAGCGCTAAACTTCCAGCCTCACGTTGTTTCGTAACTCACTGGGAGTGATGAATATCAAAGCATTATTGTAAGTTTCTATCACTCAATAAATTGCCAATGAAAATTTAAAAAAATTAAATTATGAGGTAAGTTTTCAGTGCTGCAGAAGATTTATGACATTGTTGCTCTGTGTTCTTGCTTTGGCTAACAAAAACAACATCATTTTTTCACCTTTTAAAATTTCAGGAAACATGAATTGTTCAACATCTCTGTACATTAGAAAAATAATGTAAGCAACATTGAGGATCTTACAAATGACACGAATTGCTACCAAGGGTGTGAGGGAAAAGGAACGTATCTAGACTTGTGGGGTGTAACCTGTCCCCAACATTAGGAAAGCGACAGTGAAGATTCTTCAAAAAAACAAAAACAAAAACAAAAACAAAAAACTACAAAGAGAAATCCAACTTGACACAGCTATTTCCCACCTAAGCATTTCCCCCTAAAGACATCCTACTGCAGTTCTGTGTGTACTCCCCTCAGCAGCACAGTGTACAGTGGTGACATTTGGGCAGCGCCCTGCATATCCGCCAGCAGACGAGCAGACAGAAAATAGGACATCTATCCATAATGGAGTACATTCTGGCAAAAGAGGAGGCTACATTTGAGTAATTTGTAAGAAAGCAGGTGTGCCTTGAGACCACAGTAGCAAGTGCAATAAATCAGACAGGCAAGTTTAAAAACCACATGATTTCTCTGGTATCAGAAACGCAAGTATCAATGACATCCAGGTCTAGCGCTAAGGAATAAGGAATTTATAAGACTTTAAAGAGAAAAAGGATAGATAATAAGAAGCAGGATATATCTCTTTTGCAAATGGAAAGGGGAGCTAGAATTGAAGGAATGAAGAGAGAGAAGAAAGGAGGGAGAAGTAAAAAGAATTAAGGTGTATTATGTGTGTATGTGAACTCTCCACAGAGAATATAATCTTGAAATGCTGCAAATGTGTAGTAATAATGTTTTAAAGTTTTTATGGAAGAAATCAGAGGAATCACTGTTCTCTTCATGTAAATCATCACCAGAATACTTTAGAGCTAAAAATAAAGGTCTCACGGGAGACATGCTTCTGGAATGTCTTTCAAAGATGAATGTCATATTTACAAGTCACATACATTGGACAGTCTTGACAGAGCAAAGTACAGTTTTTGTATCTTAAGCTGGAGAGCGTAAAGGTAAACAGATATTATCACTGCAAAGAGAAAAACAAAAATCAGAAAAACCTGAAATATATTTAGGAGTGAAATAAATAAATGTACAAGATTTATGTGAAGAACGTACTAAGAAGTGTCTAAAGAGACGGTCCTGAAGATTAATGACACACATGATTAGCGAGGAAATGTAGATCTCACATTCTCACACTCCCAAGTAAATGCATTTCTAGGGAGATGCTGTTAACATCATTCAGATTCTAATAAATGTGTATTTCCCTTAATTCAATAATTGTATCACTGTGAAATTATTGCAAAGATATAGTATATATTTGTATGTTAAAATGTATACCTAAAATTACTTGTCAGGCAAGCCAGTTGGCTCCGTGGATTAAAGCGCCTGTTTAGGCAGACACAGGGACTAGCACAGGAAGGGGGGTTCAATCCCAGATATGCTGTGCTGGCCCCAGCTTGAGCCAGTGACTTGAGACTGAGCATGGTGGTGCGTGTCTGTAATCCCAGCACTTGGGAAGCTGATAGCAGGAGGATCACTTCGAGTCCAATCTGTGTAGTGAGACCCTGTAGACCCTGCACTAAGAAAAAAAAATACTTGTAAAAGTTAAGAACTAGAAATACATTAAATACTAATTATGGATTCCCTGAACAAATTATAATATTCACATAACTATTAAATTAATTATATCATTTATTCACTTTGCTACTATAAAATAACTAAGCAGATGGCATTAACAAGCGTTCTAAGTAAGGTGATAGATATATGAATTAGCTTGATTATAGCTATCGTCTCACCATGTGCCTTAACTCAAAACATGATGCTGTACACCTTAAATATGTATGATTTGGTCAATTGCTGTATACTAAATAAAAGTAAATAAAATGATTATCTTACCTAAGAAAATTTTTCAAGAAAACAGAAAATGTAAAAATAAATTGAAGATGGTAGTGAAATTTAATGTAAATTAGAGATTATCTTTCAGAATGTTATGGGCCATTAAACCCTCCTAATACGGCCTCTGTCAGGACTCATGAGAACCTTGCCTGCTATGGCCCAGAGTTATCTTGGAAACTACACTGTCTTTTCCCCCTTATTTCTGAGGCTTCTTATGAAAGAGTTTTATTTAAGAACTATTGAGAATGGGCAAACAGTAAGGAATGAAAATTTAGAATTCTGTCTGATGACTTTGGTATATTTCTACAATGAATTAATGAAAATGTGTTGCTTTTTTGCTAGAATCTTTTTTTCTAATGCTTCCTGACCCCATCCCAGTTCCTTACCCAGAACCAGACAACCCTTGCTCTGTTTTCTATAAGCCAAAAGCATAGATTGCTTCATACATCTTAGGATTTTTACATCAGCAATATCAGTTTTTAATATTAGCATGTCAATGTTATCTATTGTTTCACATTTATTTATTTGTTTGTCTATTTATTTTAGGGCTGAATATTGAATTTCGAGCATCAGGTCTTACCGACACTTGGTTCTCATTTTCTGTCTCTTCCTTTTTGTTTCTTCCTGTTGGGCAGCATTCCAACGGTTGTATAGTATTCATTCAGCATGGTTTTAATTTACATTTGCCTATCAGGAATTTTTATTTAAAAATTATGTATGGACAAATGTCTATGGGGGATTTGTATATATTTTTCCTAATGTCAGTATTTAGAACTTTGGACCATTTTAATGAGATATTTTGCTTTATTATTAAATTACAATATTGAATTCCTTATATGCTTTTTTACTGAGTGGTGAAGATCACTTGTATTGCATTATATTCCATATAAAAGACTTTCAGGACTACATTTTGAAAACCTTTTCATCTATTCTCTGAGTCTTGTTGTTTATATTGTTTGTATTGTTTTGTTTTTCTTAGTTTTTTATTTTGTTATCTTATTTTTATTATTTTATTTTTATTTCTGAAAATAGAATCCCAGACCTTGTGCGTTTCAGGTAAGTACTTTGGCTCTGAGTTGTATCCCCAATCCTTGCTCTTTTATTTTCCTTTTTGTGCCTGCTCAGCATAACTGCAGGTGGAGCTGACACTGCATGTGGTGTGCAGAATGAAACCCTCTGATGCTTGCCTATGCTTGCCTAAGCAGGTGCTTCAGACCACTGAGCTATCTCACTGGCCCTTACTCTGTCTTTTAAACATCAACAATTTTACACTTTTGTGAGGTCTAATTTCTCCAGATTGTTTTTATCTGTAGCTTCTTTCCCCTCTCCTTCCCTGTATCTTCCTCTGAGTTCCATCTGTCAGGCTGAGCTTAAGCATGTCAGCCACAGCAGTGAAGAAAACATTGATCTCACTCATTCACACTAGGTGGAGGACGTTACACCCATTCTCTCCCACTAGGTCCTTATGGCTTCTAGGCCAGACATTGCAGTACAAGCCGAGTTTCATTTGAACTGTTCTGTGAAAGTGGCCTCACACATCCTGAGAAAGTAGAATATGTATCAAAGAGTCTGCCACTTACGTTTATATAAATACATGCTACTTATCTTTTCCCTTTTAAGTTTAGCTCATGCATTCTAAAATAATTATATTTTGGGCAGTTGGCCAACCTTGGTACAGATAAAAGCTTAATTGGGTGTGTTAATCACTAGCTGGATAAAATGGGAAACATTCCCAACCAACAAAATTTCCCTCACTATTTTGTTAATCCTCAGTAGCAGCTAGGAAAAGACCTGTGTGCTTCTCCACACCATCAAGGTAGCTAGGACAAGACAAACTGAAGGTGATAATTGGGGCTTTATTCGCTTGCTGAGATCATGTAAGGAAGAAACAAAAGCAGGAGCTATCAGTTTTTTCCTTTATATAAAACAGGCATAGGGCTGATGAATCACACCGATAAGAGGATGGTCTCACTGCTAACCATCCTGAACAAAACTTTTGCTGTTTATAGACCCAGAAAACCAGAGGAAGAAGGAGAAAACTTCATGAAGAAGAAGCTTACTGAGTAGAAACAGGTTTTATAGGCAGAATCTCCTGATAAAGCCTCTGAGTGAATCAGATGCTTGTCCAGGAATACAGGTTATGCTCTGAAACAGCATTGGCCCAGAGGACCTGAATTCAAAACTTCTCCCTCCAGAACACTGCAACACACTAGCCACTGGCTGTGTTCCAGTTTTACTGTGAAGAAAGAAGCTTTTCCCAGTCCGCAGCCTGTCAAGCAAGATCATAGAGACCAAGGATTTGGGCCTGGAGCTAGACTCATCAAAATGCTGGTGATAGCTAATGTAGGCATAAAGTCTGCTCGAGACGGAGAGTTCTGAGGTACTTACGTGAAACTGTTTGAGTGGCACTCATGGGTGCGTTCCTCAAACGGTACAGTTGGAGTTGCTAACATCCTTCAGCAGCTTTACAGCACAAAAGCCTAATACATAGGAATTAAAACTCTTAGCTAAATAATTCATTTCAACCTACCCAAGAATATAAAACCTTTCTTGGTGGAGGCTACGTCCTTGAGCAGTGCCCCTTAGAGTTTTCAGGTGTTTGCTTACATGAGGACAAATATTAATCATTTCAACTCTTTTAAAACAGTATAATGTCTTGACAACACAGTAATTGAGGTCAACCTATTAGATGGTTTCAGGTGGCAGTTGTTGTGAACAGCGACAGCTTTCAAGGTAATGCTTTATGCTTCTGGTTTCGGCAGTTTTAGATTATAGTTTACAGATTCTTTTATAGAAATGTCTATGGCAAAGCAGTAGAACTCAATTTCCTTAAAATTTTCTCTCCATTTAAAATCACCAAAACTAATTTTTAATTATATTTTCATGCAATATAGAGGCATAAGCGTATCAAGTATCATGTCATAGCTATGTAAAAATCAAAGCTATGTAATACATGTAATAATCAGATGAGATCAGTATATATTTTCATCTTTTCAAACATTAACTAATTTATATGTTGAAAAATTTATGCTCTTGGTTTCTAATCATTTCAAAACAGAGCATAGATTGATTTGTCCTCTAGTTAGGATACCATGCTATGGAAAAACCAGAACTAATTATTCCTCTTAACTATATTTTTGTGTCACTTATTGAAATCCTTCTCAATCTGACCTTTCAGGTCCCAAGTGACCAATAGTCCATTCTGTTCTTTTACATGGTTAGATTCCACAAATGACTGATGTATTTTGAATCTGCCTTTGTGTCCAACTTATCTAATACAACAACCTCCACTTCCATCTGTGTTGCAGGAAATGTCAGGATTTCATTCTGCTTAAGGAGTGTGCCTATGGTGAGCAGCGTTACAAGGGTCATAGAAAGAAGTTCGCCCAGTTGTTCCTGCACCTTGGGTTCCTGAGTTGCAGCATGTACCCAAGAGCTACAGAAGCACCCCACTAACATTTACTCTTTTGGGGGGCATTGTTGTCACTGTCTGTAGACAAGTTCCACCTCTAAATTTCAAACTCACTTTTTTCAATAATTTATCCAAAGTAGGAACAAATCCCAGAGGGGGTTTATGGAGCAGTAACTTTGAATCCTCAGGACTTTCTTTGAACATGGCATGGACAGAGGATTCCACTGTCATTTAATGTTCCTTTTGGCCAAAAAAGAACAATGAATGAGTGATAATAAAATTAAGAGATATTCACTGATTTTAAAACTCTTATCATGAGTCGTATTTCTACTGGTTGTGATTTGAAAGTCCCAAAACTTGTAAGAATATTTGCAAGTTTTCTTTTTTTAATGTATTTTAGTACAGGGACGACAGGGTCTCACTGTACAGATTGGACTCATAGTGATCCTCCTGTTCTCAGCCTCCCAAGCTCTGGGATTAAGGAATGCGCCACCACACCCATTCTCAGTTACCATTTCAGTGTGCCCCTGGGGCAGGGCTGGCAGGGAACACTGGCAATTGAACCCAGTCTCTGCACCTGTCTAAGTAGGTACGTTAGTCCATTGAACTATTTGTCTGGCCCTACTTATGAGTTTTTAAATATGAACTTACATGCTACATATGAATATCAAGTAAGTCACAATTTTTCAATTTGGAATCAGGTAATTTGTGACAGTGGTCATGGGCTTCTCATTAATTTGACAATATGATTGATCAAAGGCTTTCAATATTTAACATTAGTACATAAATAGTGAAATAATGAATGAGAATGAACTTTACATGTTAGTCAGAAAGTTTAAATCTCTGGCATGTGTATCTAACATGATTACATACCCAGAATTCATAAAGTACTTTAAAACTCAATAGCTAAAAAAGGATGAAAAAAAAGACAAAGATAATATAGCCTAACTAAAGTATTATATACATAATATTTACATAATATAATATATATGTATATGTAATATTTCTTCAAAAAATACACATACAGATAAAAAACCATTCAACATTATTAATCATCAGGGAAATAGATACCAAAACAACAATGATATTATCACTTCACCTCAGGAAGAATAGCTATTATCAAAAAGAGTAAAAATAATAAATGCTCAAAGTGTAGTGAACAAAATGTGCAGGAGACAGAATAACACTGTAATACATTACAGACATTCATTGCCATTCAGCATTCTCATATCCTGTTGATGGGTGTACAAATTAATTCATTCGCTATGGAAGAGTATGGGTGCTTCTCAAAAATTAACAATAGAAGTACTATAAGAACCAATACAATAGAGCCGGCAAGATAGCTCAGTGGACTAAACACACCCACTTAGGCAAGCTCAGGCAAGCACAGGGACTGCAGGTCAATCCTAGCACCACAGGCCTTGCCAGCCCCACCCCTAGGGGAGGCTGAGCCAGCCAAAGTCCAGGCATAGTGGCACATCCCTGTAATAACTGCGCTGGGGTGCCTGAAAGCAGGAGGATCACCATGGGTCCAAGCTGCATAGTGAGACACTGAAACAACCAAATACATTTAAAAAAAAGAATACACTATATGAGATTAAATAAGTCTGATGAAGAAGTATCTTCACGTCCATGTTCATTGCTACATCATTCACAGTAGCCAAGACACAGAAATGACCTAAGTGTCTACGGGTGAATGGCTAAAGAAAATGTGGTTTATATACACAGTGAATAGTCTTCAACCATTAAAAGTGTAAGATCCTGTCATTTGCAACAGAATTGGACATGTTAAATGCAACAAGCCAGGTGCAGAGAGACAGATGCCGTATGATCTCACTCACATGTAAACCTGAAAGTTCTTCTTGGAGATGGTAGTTTAAGGGAGAATGGAGGTTTCCAGAGGCCAGAGATAGGGGACAGAAAGAAGCGGGTCACTGGATACTGAGCTGTTGCTCAGAAGGAGCACAACAAAATGTTCTGTCATCTTCCTGTACTGCAAGCAGACTTTAGATAACATGTACTACGTATTTCAAAAAGTCAAAATAAGGGTTTCAAATATTTTTCTATGAAGAAATGATAAGCGGGGAAATAAATGTTTAAATTGAATGTGAAATGTCAAGTGAAAATTACATTAATATGTACTTGTTTGAATCTGTGTATCATTTTTAAAGAGACCCTTATATAAACATAAATTTAATAAAACTTTCATACATTTCTTCTTTAAAAAACAAAGTTCCTGAATTGAGAAACTGGGTTATATTGATTTTTTTCTTTTTTTTTGCGGAACCGGGGATTGAACTCAGGCCCTTGCGCTTGCCAGGGAAGC
>NDGM011129747.1:0-10353 GCA_002564305.1 Octomys mimax | reverse complement strand
CTGGTGGGAATGTAGACTGGTGCAACCATTATGGAAATCAATGTGGAGACTCCTTAAAAAACTTGGACTGGAAATTCCACTCAAGTCAGCTATAGCCCTGCTGGGAATTTTCCCGGAGGAACTGAAAACATCATATCAGAGTGATATATGTGCACTTATTTTTATAGCAGCACAATTTGTGATAGCTAAACATTGGGAACAACCAAGATGCCCATCACCTTAGGAATGGATGAAAAAGATGTGTAATTTTTATACAATGGAGTATTACTCAGCTATAAATAATGATAAACTCGAAGTCTTTATTTTTAAGTGGATGCCACTTGAATATATACTCGTAGTTGAAATAAACCAGACTCACATGTGTAAATATTGTAGTCTCCCTAGCATAAGAACTCAAAAGAAGAAATAAAAATATAAAGGTATAACACAATTAAAAGGAAAGAGAGAACTTGAGGATTAAACAACAAAAATAATGCAAGGAGAAAAGCCAGGAAACAGGACAGGAGCAGAGCCAGACTTTTATATTCACAAGATGGGTAAGGCAATGGCCCTGAGTATCTGCAGCATGTTTTTGAAACAAGACATTAATTGGTAGTATTTTAACCCTGACTAACTATATATGCTGATACCTGTGAACTAAGCAACTGCACTGAAATAGCACTGTGCAATGGTAGGGTCATACTTGGAATGCTTGTCATTCTGGTCTTCTAATACATACCAATGACTGACATACTTTCTCTCAAGTAAATGTTTGTTTTAAAAAAAGGTAATAAATGAAAACAAGAGAAAAGAAAAAACTATCACAGGACTGTCCTGTTACAAGTCTATATATGGTTAGATTACTAAATTTCTGTGTAAAAATATGTAACTGTTCCTACTTTTAAATATTTTTTGTTTGTTTAATTTTTTTCTTTGTACTCTCTAGGAATTGAAAGTTTAACCTATCAATATTTGATGGAAAATACCTGTTCCATGTTATACCTAAAATGTTTGATATTGACCCAGATAGTGAGGTTAAGCTCAAATGCCTATGTTGTAGGGTAATAATAATAAGCTTCTATTCTGGAAGGTTAATGACCTAAGCTTGCAGACTAAAAAAAAAGAAGGGTTGCAATGACAGCCAACATTTTGGCCCTAGCCTTCCAAGGTCAATTAAGACTCAGAACATAGGAGATCCTATACTGTAATACCATGTAACTCAGTTGTGTCCCAAATTTTCTGATCAAGGAGATTATGGGGCCACAAAGGAAAGTGATGGATGATGTAGAGTGTAGCTAAGGAGAGTCACATGGAGAGAAAACATTCTGTCAGGCCTTCACAGAGCAAATTGGTCAAGCAATGGCCGTTACTCATCCACATGGCTGACACTGACAATGAATCTACAAACTACAGTACAAGGTTTCAGGGTAAATCTTGAAGGGATTTGACTGAGCTTATCAGATACCAAAGTTGCATTATATATGTCTTGCTTTATCTTGATCTTAACTATCTGGCAGAAAAGTATAAAGATGAAGTATAAAAAGTAAAACCATATTAATATGCTGAGCTGTAAAAGGTTCAAGTCAATAACTTCTGAAATTGCCAGTTTTACATAAAACCCACTACAATTATGGACTATTGGAATATGTTGGAATATTTTGCTGAATTCAAACATCTACAATGTTTAAATGATAATGGAATGCCCTTCTCTGATAAAACTAACCCAAAAAAGGGGGTTCAAATGGACAACCATTTTGTATCTGTATACTCAAAATAGTTAGTATACATATGCAGCTGCATTCTCTTAATTCAATGAATAGAGAGATTTGTTCTAACGGTGTTTGTCAACAAGATATAGTGTCTTCATCTTGTACAATGAATAACCACTAAGCCAACAATATGCAATGCATTAATTATGTAAACTGTGCTAATAATCGGTTTTGGTACTGTCTCATAGCTATTTGTTTCTCAATAAAATTATTTTTAAAAATATTATGGACATTTGAGGATATGGGTATATTAAACATTAAACATTACACAATGTGCAACTACATGAAAAACACCACATGACTCCCATTGAGAGGTAAAATTGTAATACTCTCATGACTAATTGAATTAATTTAATTGAAAATTTAAAGAATAAAAAAATCACTTTGTTTCTACTGCAATGTTTCCATTGGAGAATTTATATTGTATAAAAAATTACAACTATATTGTATTTATTGATGCCATGATATATGATTCTGGCCATCATAAAAATGACAGCCAATACTGGAAGGAAGAACCTTTACTTTTCTTGATAGTATAGACTTCATGTCTTCAAGATAAGTGAATGTTGTTGGAAAATATTATTATATAATTATTTATTAGAATATACTGTAGTTTCAACATTTTCTCTGCACACATTTTCATACAAATACACAAAGTTACTGTTGAGTAGTATCAATATACATAATTTCGGGAATTTTCCATGGAACAAAAATATTTTTTATGTCTACATATCCAGTAAACGTAGTTAAAACATCTGCCTTTCTTCACAGTCATTTTACTAAAATAAATTGTCCTCTGTTATTTCAAAACTTTTGAAGATAGAGATACTCTGCCTAATTTATGTGACAGAGAGAATATCTATGGATGGATTCTCAGTTTACATAAAGAGGACCCACTGTATAATGCTCACAGAATACATTAATTATAAACATAAAGTGTGCTCAACATATTGTATTTGTCATTATGATTTTCTCATTTCCTTTGAATGCATTAACTTAAGCACAAAGAAGAGAGAAAGTAAGGATGCACGTAATATGTAGCCATCAGTATCTACACACAAATTAATGTAGTGCTCCCCAAAATGTGCTCTGACATCCCAACATGTGCTTATCTAAAATGACTTCCAAAATATAGAATGTACCCAAAGCCGAATATTCCATTAACTCCCCAGGTGATTTTCAGCCTTTGAGAATCACTGAAATTGGGACTAATTTATCTATGTGGCTCATTAAAATCATAATTGTTTTAAATTTCTGTCACTCATCATTTCTAAGTTTGAATAATTATGACATATTTAGGCAGTGAGCTATTTTTATCTAGATGGAGCTACGAAAAGCCAATAACTAGTTGAAGTTTTAAAGCATGATGATTAAGTTTTTACTTGGTCAAGCACTTACTTATTATGGTCTATAAATTACAGGATGAAAAATAACACATTAATTTTTAGCAATGAAAATATACATGCTAAATACTTGCTCTCATTTGGCTCCCAGCTAAATATCTTGTTTGGTGTTTAAAAATATTAAAATTCTGAGAGTATGATGATATATATTCTATTTATAATAAAGTATTTTACCAATACACATCTTAAAGGCAGCTATAGATTAAAAATACACTTGTGGCCATGGTGTGAAAAGTAGCAATGATTTTCTATTAGGTAGTTTTTGCACTTTACAAAATTCATAGAAACTTCATGTCTCTTTTGGTAATAATTTGAATTGCACAACACAAGAGAAATCAAGGCAGATGTACAGAACAATGAACAAAATAATGTGTTATTAAAGTTTCTTGTGACAGATAAAACTGTTCTTTCTTCAAGTCGTCTCACTAATCTGTATACAAATAAGTAAGTTACCTTAATTTTGTTGATATCTAACATTAACTGGAATAAGTAACATTTTTTATGGAAGACCTAATATCGGATATTTATTTGAATGAACATTTAAATACAAATATGTTTGAAGGAAATCATGACTGGAATTGCAACACTTCATAGTTTATCTTTTTTTCGATTGCAAGAATTGTAAGATAAAATTCATATTCTAATGAAAAATAAATGGAAGAGAATGTGTAAGAAAATAATAAAAGAGAATATTGTTCAGCCCTCTAAACACTATTAGAGTATATTGTAAAATTAGAGCAATCAGGTGTGTTTTGCTCCAGGAAGAGAAAAATGGATCAAGATTGTGACAGACAATAAGATTGTGACAGTCAATTACAAATTTGACAAGACCGCTGACTCAATTAGTTGCTTCTTTGTTTTTAAGAGGCAATATGTTCCCAATCTCCTTAGCTGTATCTAGGATACAGCAGGCGATAGTCCTCCCAGGGAATCAGCAAGCTCAGCGGGAGGTATCACATCTTCCCAAGCTCAACTCACTGCCCCTGCTACCCCATGACCAATTTGGTTGCAAGCATGCATGGACAGGTTCCGTTCAGAGAAGCCACACAGTTCCTGCTTCCTGACTGATCTCTCACTCACGCTTCTCACATCGACTCTCTGGGAACATTTGCCTGCTTGGTGTTCTCCAGTTGCTGCTGTAGTTCATTACGGAGCCATTTCCCTGACAGCAATTAGGACAACCAAGTACACACTGAATGTTCTCTATTTATTGTAATTTACCGTACACGAGAGCTGTGTTGCAAGACAGCAAATCCAGGATCGTACACGGCCGCCCTAGGTCTAAGATGTTTCGCTATCTTTATGTACGGGGTTCTAAGGCCGAATAGCTCTATGTTAGGGACCATGAGAGGTGGGTGTCCTGAGCATTTTAGAATGTTTAGCATCAGCTGTCCCTCTGTCCGGTGAATATCAGTGGCACGTGGTAGACATAAGTGCCTAGAGATATTTTCATAAATCCCAATGGGAGGTAGAGCGGGGGTGGCACGAACCATCCTTCTTTGAAAATCAAGGATTGTGTAAACATTTTACTGTCATGTGTTTTAGCAGAAGCGAACATCTGACAAAATTAACAGTGTGTATTATTTGAAAAATGAGGGTCGCCCAAATAGCGCAGCAGAGTGCAGGGGCCAGGAGTTTGATCCCAGGCCTGCAGTGCCGGCCCCGCCCTCGGGGCACGCTGAGAACACAATTGAGACTGGGCGTGGTGGCGCGCCTGTAATCCCAGCTCTTGGGAGGCTATAAACAGGCGAAATCACTACGACTCCGATCTAGTAGGGAGACCCTGAACGCCGTGTAGACACTTCCCTAAAATACAAAAAAAAATAAAGAAGAGAAAAATGACAGATGGTTTAATAAATTGGACTAACAAATTTATCTAGGAAAGTAAAAGTTGACTGATTTACCATATAAAATGATAGCATGCAGATAGACCTAATAGTTAAATATTAAATATAATCAAAACACAGTAATAAACCACGTGAAAAATACAGGGGTAAGAGAGCTTCTTCTAAATGAGACTGGAAATTCAGATGCCATAGGCAGAAAGATAGACATTCTTTGCATTAAAATTTTAAAAGATACATTAAAAGATACATTACAATACGTCCATGGTAACACTATAGATAAAATATTAGCTACGTAAGTTATAGACAGGGTTGGTGTGTATAATATGAAAAGACTAATTTACATAACGAACTTTAACAGTAGTTGAGAAATGCAAATTAAAGAAATAAAAACTGCTTGTAATCTCTGATAGTTAAAAAAATTAATATTACAATGCAAACATATTTCCTTTTGCTTTTCTAGAAAAAGGACAGAAATTAAAATGTGTTATATATGCATACCAACTACTCACAGTAAATGTAATAATTACGTACCACAATATGTACTAATAAAATTTTGAAAAATTAATTTTTTTTCTAGATTTATTACATTGGAGCTATGTATGCTTGACATAACATAATGTTAAAAATTTAAGTCATGATAGCAATTTACTAAGTTTATTACATGAAATATAATGGTGCATGAAACAAAGACAACACATAATTAAAAATAATCTGAAAGGTTGAAAAATTTGCAGAAACTTTAACAATAACAGAAAAATTAATGTTTGAAATTCAGCAGTGCATATACAAATCAATTTTAAAAAGTCAAAATCTTATGGAAAACCTGGCAAATATGAGCAGAATAATACACAGAAAAACCCACTTTGATGTCTAGTAAGAGAGTCACTTGACCTTTCTCATATTTATTTTTTTCTCGTAGTTAAAATGATGCAAATTAACACAATTTAGCAAAATATTTTTCTTGTTGCAGATTACCAAACATTAAAATGGTCTTATGATAGCAAGTGGTGGCAATTATGTACTGATATGAAGAAACTTACACATACTACTTGAGAGGTGATTTTTCATAATAATTTTGGACACAAGAGCTGGGGATATAGCTCAGCAGCATAAGTGTCAGCCTGGAAAGCTCAAGGTCCTGAGTTCAATCCCTGGTACTGGGGGAAAAAAAAATGGAGATCACTTTGGCAATACACTGCAAAGGTGAGAACATACATCCTTTAGTATCCATTGAGTCTATCTGTTGGAATATATCATGCAATGCAGCAGCTATTGTTGAATTCCTATTACTTTGGTGAAATTTTGTACCATTTCTAAGGCTATTTTTTCTATTACTATTTTGTATTCCTTAAGAAAATAATATATCCTCTACAGAATCACCTATACATGTGCAAAAATAAAAAAAGATAAAACAAAGTATCATTATACATCTGAAGTGGACTTCATAGGGAATTCTTTTCATCGAATATTATAGAAGTATAGTATACATAGTAATATGTATGATTATTGCAGTAGCCCAAGAAACCTTTAGTGTCTGCTGATGCTGTGTTTCTAAAATACGCTTTAAGGCTTTGCAACCAAAGGACTGAATTCCTGATGGTCTCACAAAGAGCAACAACTCTCTACCCTCAAATCTGATGTCCAACTCAGTAATTGCTGACAAATTCTGGAAAAGGTAAAGGAGAATTATATATTCCCCCTCACACAGACAGACATGGAGTCTGCATTAATGTTACAACTTATATCTAGAAGTCTACCTGTCTCAGTTACTTTTCTCTCCTTACTGAGACAAAAATACCTGATATATAAGGTTAAAGGAGGAGAAGTTTATTTGGTTCACAGTTTGTAGAGGTTTCAGTTCATAATTGGCTGGTACCAAGATAGGGTGGCGTGCCAAAGGGGCAACTGATCAGAGTAGTGAAAGACACCAAAAATGACAGGAGAGGAGAGACAAGCCCCTTTGGCTTCCTCCTGTCTTATCCAGTCTACTGGGATTAAGGCAGTGCCCATGTGATCAGTGGGCTGACCCAGCATCACCCATACTTAATCCCAGCACCGTTATCCCAGTATTGTTCCACCAGTCTTAGGTCAGCACTTCCAAATAAAATTCTTTGCCCACGAGGAGCTTTGAGGGCACCTAGACACAAATCATAACGGCACACAGAGCCTTATGCGCTTGTGCCAAGGCTTTGGAGAAGTGATGGGATTTTGCTAAATGTGATGTTGGGAAGTACAGCCTGGTTAGAGGAGGTGGGCCACAGGGGCTGCACACATTCCTTCCCACTGTCCATGATCTCTCTGCTTCTGACCACCATGACATGAACTGTTTGTCCTCTGCCAGGCCCCTTTGCCATGTCTCCTTGTCTTGGAGCCTGCCAACTCTGGAGTGAAAATGAAAGAAAAACCTCTACAAAATCCGTGACCAAAAGAAAAAAAGAAAGGAAGAAAGAAATATACATGTATATGCATAAAATCATGTTAAAGAAATTCTTAAAAGTTTAATAACTGAACAAGAAGTTATTATACCATTACATAAGTTAACATATTATACCATTATGTAGTATTTTGATGCATACTTTTGTAGTGTGTAAATGATATATTTTCAACTTCAGGGTAGATATTCTGATTGAACAACCCAGGAAAGGGGATGACGTGTGGTTTCTAACTCATATTCATTCATTCATTCATTCATTCATTCATTCATTCTATCATTCACTCACTCATACAATCAGGCTAATTTTAAGGAGTGTCTAACAATATGACAGTCGTTCTCATAGAGTTAAGAAAACTCAACAACTTCTGTTATACCTAGAAAATTATTTATATATCTGACAAAATATGAGTGATGAGAAATCTTACAAAATTGACTCACTTAAACATGAATGAAGTTGGACTAAATATTAATGTCACTTCACAAATGGGATGCAAAATTGTTCAGAAATTGTGCTTCTCTCCTAGAGTTAAGCAGCTAAGGCGTGAGGGACCTGGCTGGGAGGGAATGATTAAATTGAATGATTAAACTGTGGGATAAAAATCACATTGTAGTGAATGGTTAAAATGTGGGCAAAAGCACACAAATAATAAAACTGCAAGGAAAAAGACATGCAGATTCTGTGTGGGTAAATAATTAGACAGTGGGGAGAAAAACACACAGACTCTGTGAGGAGTGAGTTGTTAACTGGGGAACAAAATCACACAGGTCCTGTGAGAACCACATGGTTAAACAGCTAGGAGTTTGGATTAGCAAGCATATTGCATAATGAGACCGGCTATTGTCCTTTCCCTCTCCCCAAGAAAAACTTCTCAGGCTTGAGACAGCTCCTGGTCCAAACTGCTTTTTTCTTATACACTAACATTTTAGTAAAAAGCCGGAGAGTTTTCTGCTTGGTAGTTTTGTCTTCTAGAGTCTCCCTGATTGCTCGGAGCTCTCAGTTGAGAAATAGCCCTTCAGGGCCTCTCCAGGGATTGAATGAAGTTTTGTTCCTGAGTAATCTTTTTTATGGTCCACACTGCCAGGGGTTGCTCACTGTGACAGTGAGGATTTAGATTTGAGCTCAGGGAATCTGTTGGCATGGTTTGGCTGTGTTAGTTTCATGTAATACAATGGGAAGGGAAATGTTGGCAGCAGCTATGGAAATTGCTTTCCAGTTTTTCTCTCTCTTTTGGACAAGAGAGAGAGAGAGACACTGTTGACTTTTGCTAGACCTCATTGCAAATATTGCGGTGGTATTTTCCAGCTTAGATAGAACCAAGCAATTCCTCACTGAGGGTGTCTCAGTTACTTTTTTACTTGCTGCTGGGATAAAATACGCAACAACCAAAATGAAGGAAGGAAAGGTTTATTTAGCTCACAGTTTGTGGAGGTTTCAATCTATACTCGGCTGGCTCCCAGGCAGGGCAGCACATGGCAGATGGCAGCAGTTCATGGTAGCAGAAAACAGCAAAGAGTAAAGGGAAGGGCAGCAGCTGCTGCTTCCTGCAAGCCTCTCTCCTTATGTTACAAGCAGGCTTACCCTGGGGCTGGGGGAGTAGGACTCTCTGTGCCCTTCTCTTGCAGAGGATGAGGATGTTTACAAACTAAGAATCCTGGATCTCTCCTGAGCCACTTAATTAAACTTCTAAAATTCTCAAGTTGACACAATGTATCAAGCAGTACAGAGGGATTTTTTTTTTTTCCCCCACTGCTGGTGCTGGAGTAAAGTACGGGGAGCAGGCTGCTCATGGGTTCTACTACTGGTCCACATCTCCATCCCAAACAGAATGTCTGTTACATAGTCTATATTGCTTATAACAAATGACCCTGGAATTGCAGCTGTTAAGACATAGCTGCTCGAAACAGAAAAAGATACCCGTTCTCAATTGGCATGAATAATTGTGAACACCGAGAAAGCCGGAACTGATGAAGTTTCTTTTTCCTAGGTGATGCTGCATATGTTCTTAGATCTTGTCTTAATTACTTTTCCTCCTGGCTGAGACAAAATAGCCAACACTCAAAATTAAGGAAGAAAAGGTTTATGTGTCTCACAGTTTCTGGAGGCTTCAGTCTATAACCAGCTGGCCCCAAGTTACAGTGGCGTGGTAGAGGGACAGCAGCTCAAGATGGCACAGGACAGCAAAAGCAGTAAGACTAAAGGGGGCCTTTAGTCTTAATCCTCTTTTCCTTCCTTATATTGTATGCCTGCTAGCCTCCCCATACTCACCACATCCCCACACCTCCCTCTTTCACAAACTCTTTCATAAACTCAGGGTGTTTGCAAAGGATCCTGGCCTCCCTACTGGGTTGAACGTCTAAACTTCTCCAGTGAACGCAATGTACCAACCATTATATCACACCCCTTTTATCACACCCCTTGTCCACTTGACCACACATTTCTTTAAATCAGTTTTCAGATACAAAAATGTGGTTATTCACATCTTTCTACAACTTGAGCATTACGACACAGGTTTCACAATCCTGAAGAATTAGGATTAAGTTTGTCAACATTACATTACTTTAGGATCATAGTATTTCATACTGCCCCCCCCCCAAACTCATGTACATCCCTTTAGGCAAATGATATCTAGTCTATCTGCAAGCATTGTCAAACTCCTAACAGTTTCATTACTGCTAAAAAAATATCTCTAGTCCCATCTGGAGTGTAAAAAGCAAACTCTTAGTTGCAAGCCCCTGTACAAATGAAAAGTTAGACACTGTCAACATTCAATAGTGCAAAATATTTTATTCCAAAAATTACTAACACCATGGCTTCTTATACTTTTCTGCTGTAGGGGACTCAGATCAACAATTTCTGTCATTGCCAGTGAAGCAGAAGACCCAATACTATTATGGACTACTGAACTCTTTTAGAATATTTT
>NDGM011129735.1:0-16094 GCA_002564305.1 Octomys mimax | reverse complement strand
GTAGGAGACTAAGGGAGTCTGATGGGTGTAGAAGAACTGGGCAGTTGAGGAAACAGGGTAGGGTCATTCCAGGCAGATGGTAATGCTCACTCAATCTATGGGCCACAGAAAGCAGAATGTGCTTAGGAAAGTGTAGCACTGTTAGGCAGGTCACCACGTGTGTGTGTGTGTGTGTGTGTGTGTGCCTGTGTGTATGTGTGTGTGCATGCACACACGCATGCACTGGGGAAGGGGGTTGACTGGAGAAAAGAACATGGCAGAAAGGCCCACAGAAGGGATACAGCATCTCAAAATTTAAAAATATAAAATTGCTGGGTGTGGTGGAACACATGTCTGTAATCCCAGCACTCAGAAAGGCTGAGGCAGGAGGACTACAAGTTTAAACCCAGCCTGGGTAATTTAGTAACTTAGTATTTTATTTCAAGTAAAAATAAATAAATAAATAACGGCAAAACAAAATTAAAAAAATAGCTTAATATGAAGACTCTGTGTTCACTCCTCAGTTCTACATATACAAAATCCAGATTGTTACAGGCCTCACACTATTACTACTGTTTAAATATCAGGAAAAAAATCAAGTTGTAATAAATACTGTTTGAATTATGGTGCTAAGATTTTGGTTGTAGATACTTAGCAAATGTTTTATTTTTTGCTCCTGGTACAGAACCCAGCACTTTTGTACTGAGGTATTCTATTACTTTTACTATTTTACTATTTACCTTTTACTATTCTTATCTTGAGGCAAGAACTCACTAAATAGTCACTAAATAGTACAGGTTTGTCCAGAACTTGATATCCTCCTGCCTTAGTTTCCCAGATTTAATATGATTATAGCTATGTGCTACTGTACCCAACAGCTCCTACCTTGATAACTTTTGGTTTGTATATGGTGTGCTGTGCCATGCCCAAGTTTGAGCAGTTTTTTCTTTTTTAACCAGTTTTTTAATCTATCAGTTTTTCTTACATGGCTTCTGGATTTTAAAAAATAATTTTATTGGTACATTTTAGATATGCATAATGATAGCATTCATTATATGGAATTCGTACTTTTTTTTTTTTTTTTCGGTACCAGGGGTTGAACTCTAGACCCTGCACTTGCTAGACAAGTGCTTATTCTACGGAGCTATCTCCCTGGGCCCAGGAATTTGTACTTGTAAATGATACACCTTGATTCTTTTTTTCCCTATTCCCCTCTCTTCAACTTCTCTTCCCATCCTATTTAAAAAAGCTTTGTTTTCATTTTTTCTTTTAGTTATTTTGCTTTTCTTTAAAAGTCAAAATTTTTGCATAAGTTTTTTTCTTATAAGTTCTATAGGTACTATAATTATTTCTTTGTTAAACTTCTAACAATACCAGCATCTCTCAAATATAAACATAACATTCAGGGCGTCCTCTCACTTTTCTGCTAGTCAGTTTAGAGCAGCGTCATCCATCATACGGCAAGTGGTCTTGAAATCAGAAGATATGACCTTAGCAGAGACAGCACGTGGAACAGCCCCCAAAGTGCAGACTTAGGGGCTGAATTAAAACTATAAAGTCTGCTTTTGGAGTTGTAACAAGATAGCTTATTTGATGTGGCAATGAACTAGTAAGGGAGGAAGAATATTTCTGGTCTTTGGGTACTAGTGATTTCAGAACATGCCAAGGCATGGTCTGAAAGCAAAGGATGCTCTATTAAAAACCAAAAACAGACAAAACTGGGAAGTAGCTTGGCATTCTGATGGAATATAACTTGGTGAAGGGGTAAATAACTTTCTGGCTCTTAACAGGCTCCAAGGACATTAGCTATTAATTGTACTGTATCATTTATATTCACAGTGACGGCCTCAGTTTTCAAAAATCAATTCTAATATGCATGAAGTATCTAGGGATAGCATTCTTGGATGTTTTTCTTGGATGTTTACTACATAGCAAATGTTTTATGTGCAGACCTCAGTTAATTCACACTGCAATCCTATGAGGTTATTATTGTTCTTCTTTATAGAAGAGAAAGTTGAGGTTCAGAAAGATTGTTAACTTCCCCAAAGCCAGAAACCTAGTAGATGAAGAAAGAGATTCAAACAGAGCAGGCTGATTTCAGAAAATCACACTTCTTACACTTTTAGAAACATTTCCATAAAGATTTGAGTAAAACAAAACAAAATATGTAATTAGTCATTTAGCTTCAGGCATCTGGAAAAGTCACACAAATGGAAAAACTCATTCATATATTCACTTACATATATTTATCTATATATAATATTTAAAAGAAAATAAAAATGTTTTACTAGTCAATGAACTTTTCAGACTAGGAAACTCACATACATGGGCTAACTCATTGATATATATTAACATATATACATACATATGTCTGTCTTTGCAGAATATGCACACATACATGTAAATTTCCATTTGTGGTAAAGGTTTGATACCTACAAGTTGACATCCCCGTACAGATAAACCACAGTACTACTAAACACAAATATTAAGCAGGAAGAGCTTAAGGGAAAAATTCTGCACAGTCATGAGCTGGTAATTTATTGGTGCTATGTAATTTAATTTGATGGATAGTAAATGGTAGATGCCAGATCACATGGCTGGAAACCTGGGCCACTGAGGAGCCAGTCGGAAAGCTTGGATGAAATCAATCTCACTGCACATAGGGGGATTCACCCATTGTGCAATTACCCAATAAGGAAAATATGAAAACATAGCATGTGTGTTGGCAAACTCCTTCAGCCATGTGAAGCAAAGAGTCCTGCAGTGGAGGAGCGTGTAATTGTCAAAGCCACAGTCTCCCGCAATAACACAGCCTTTGGCTACACTTCCAGCCACAGTGAGGAACCACATCTCAATGACTGTGTTTAAGAGAGTAGTCAGAGTTGAATAAACCCCTTAGAAATCCAGGTTGCTTTGCCTGCATGTGTGCCAGGGCTGGTCAGAAAGAACTCATGCCTGCTCTTGAGTGAATCAAGTAATATTTCTATAAACTTACATGATGCCTGGATTGGATTATAAATTCAAGGCCAAAGTGGTTTTAGTTCTAAGTGATTTAAACCTATGTGAATATGTTTAGCAATTTCTCTTCATCTGCAGAATAAGCTGCAAACTACTAGGATTCACACAGAGTCCTTTGTAAAAGAGATCTTACTACCATTTAAATCTCCTGTCCTGGCCCTGTTCATCTTTGCCGCAGGCCCTAGCTACATTCAAACTAAGATCATCAAACCAGAAGTTTCCTTCGTTATCCTCCTGTGAATAAGCCACTCTGCCAGGTGATGTCGTATCCTCCTTTCTGACAAGTAAATTGATCATCCTTTAAGAAACAGTACAAATATCACCTGCTCTGAGGCTGTCTTGCTCTGTTTGGCAGGGCAGTTGCCTTTGCAGTATTTTATTTGTATCTATTATGCTACTTGTTATTTTGCACTGCTCCTGTGTCCATACTTGTCCCCTTCCCTAGGCTGCATTCTCCAAAGGGTGGGAACTGTGGTTCCCTAAGCTTTGTCATTAAGGGTAAGAACACATTAGAGCACGTATAAATGCTTACTGAGTTAACAAGGACAGTGTTCTATGCACAATTGATCAAGTGAAGATCTTCACAAGAGATTCTTCTACAAAAAGTGCTATGTAGAGGCTCCTGCAGAGCTGGGCAGAAATGCAGATGGAAGTGCTACTGTATGTGGAAGACACTTGATAATGGTGAATCTTCTAACCTCAGACTGTGAGGTGCCTTATGGGAAGGTTTTACATGCCACATATTAAGTCAAACCACACAAACTTACTGATTCTGTGGGTCAAAGAATGACAAGAGACTGTCAAGTTTTGTAAGGGACAGCCTAGTAGAATCTTTGTATCATGACTACTCACTATAAAAGTTAACATAAGAAATCCCTTTGTTGTGAAGATGAAGGATGGAAAGAAAAAAGGAGGCAGAGAAGATTGAGCATTGCCACAAGATGATTAGGAAAGAAGGGTTTCTGACTTGTAGGTCAGAGCAAAGAGACTTCAGTGCCACACACAAGAATGTACATTGTTCCTTCTAAACCCAGGTTGACAGCAAAAGCATATCCTTGGTCTAGAGGACTATCAGTCACTTAGAACAATCCCACTGGCTTGGCATGGAGTGGCTGCATTTAAGGCAGGCTAGTTCTAGTTGGCTGTTGAGTCCATAATTGGGTTACTTAACAAACAAATTTTCTGAAACATGGCACCAGCTAATGTTCCAGTGAGATGGTCAAGAATTAAGAACTCATAAGTTCTAATCCTTATATACAACTAAGTCTATAAGGAACTTGGACAATCTATGAATAATCAAGTTCCTGCTGTTGTATTTTCTCATTTGTTACATTATGGATGCAAATGCTACTATAGCTCATTGAATCTATGATGTTAGCTATTTGGAAGAGGCACCAAGACTTTATGTACAAATAATAAAACATAATGTATTTGTGTTAGATGTGTCATGGAGCAAAAAACTTTATATTTACTATGAAAGTTCTTTTAGACTTATCTATGCAGATCTTTTACAAGCATAAAAGAATAAAAGAGAAATACATCAGTGAAACATTTCCAAAAACATCCTCATATTTAGAATCTGACTTCTTTGAACCACTCTTGAACTCCTTTCATCACAGATGTTGATGTCTGGTGTCCACGCTTGTCCCCACATCACCTGTCTTTGGTGGCATTTACAACACTGATAATGTGACTTTTTTCTCTTTTAACAAGAGGGGTCCTTTGTGTTATTCTTTCTAGTACTCTCTTCTAGGCAATGACATCTCTTCCACAAGTTCAGATTTTATATTTTTCTCTTTATTAGGAAAGAAGGTTTCCAGGCAGCAATCAGGCCACCTATTCTTTCCTTAAATAACTAGATAATTTAAATATTAAATAGCTCTCCAGCAGAAAATAACAAAATTCACAGGTGTAAAGACTACATCTTGACTGTCTGCTGGAAATGCCAACATAATGGCTTCTTACAGCTGATGAAATATGGCACACACTAAATCGGGTAGGAGAGAGAAACAGTGAATACCTTATAGGAAATGTCTAACAAATAAGACAATCGTGCACAAGTGAGAAGACCCTTTAAGCAGGGCTCAGAGGCACACAACATCTCAGTGTTCAGGCTTCTCATGTCTTTAGCACTGCTGGCTTAAGCCCTTCGTTTTCTTAGCTCGCCCAAATGAGCAGCCTGTGTGAGACTGACAGTGATAGACTAGTAATCAGAGAATCGATGCATTCATTTATAAAGGTAAATGTACCAATTCTGAACCAACTCTGGTTGTCTTTCCGGACCATTCATCTTGGTAGGCAGATTTCCCCAGCTGTGGCATAGATTATTGGGGTGACACATGTGCAGCAACTCCTCAACAGACATCACTAATCAATTGTGGCATTCTTTTCCACGGAGCCCACAAATGGCTTTAGCATCATTCTCGGCTTTAGCATTCTTCTCGCTTCGGTGCTTCAGGCAACCACCACCAGTCAATTGAAGCTGGCATTTAAGAGAAATTCGATATACCAGCTTTGAATTAGAAGACTGCAGAGCACACATGAAATGAGAAGGTGAGGAATTACACATCCTTTACTATTTTCTCTCCATCTCCTTTCCCATTAAGTCAGGATAGTCTGATGCATTGCCTTTCTCCAGACAGGAGTATTTTTTAACGCTAAGAAATAGGACTGTATCAGAGTCATTTCCTTGAGATAATGCTGGGGATCTAATTACAATTTCTCCTAATAAGGAAACTCCCCTCTGTCCAAATTCCCTTCCAGATTATTGCCCATCTATGGATCAAATCAGGGCTCTGAGTGCCTTGTGAAAATAAAGTACAGGTGTTTTGCCTATAGCTGTAATTCTATAAAATAGTACACAAAATTTAGGGCTTTGGGAAAACAGAACTGGAGAAGACAACTCAAAATCTGTGGAGCTCTGAATCAAGCATGAACAAAATAGAAATAGCACCACAAAGTGACTGGTATGGGTATATTGCCCCGACCACTGCATTTAGCTGTAGTGATCCATTCTTTTCAGCCTACACTCTGGGTTTCATGCTTTTCCTTTGAGTTGTAAGTCTGAGGAAGTACGTATTTCTAAAAGAGACCATTTTGATACAAATTAAAAACAAGATAGAGGATTCAGGCTTTAAAAAATCATCAATCTGTCAATCTGGGATGGGGTAGTATCTAAGGTTGCATCATCTTCATCTGCACCTTTGCTGAAGAACTTATGATGGGGAAAATGTCACAGTTCCTTGCACTATTGAAACAGCTACTACTCTGAACAAAGGGAAGGTAACCTACAGAACTTTAGGTTTTTCTTTACATTAAGGATTATCTTTGATTGTGAGAAACTGTACCTCAGTTACTTCCAAACAGAAGCGTGTACATGAGACCAACAGGATAGAAGAATCTCCCTTTTCCCGTGGCCCTTATCTCCAGGGGCACATGCCAAGACTCCCTGTGGATGTATAAAGCTGGGGACAGCACTGCACCCTATACATGCCCCTGTATGGGTAGTTTCCATCCCACAGTGCACCAAGCCATGATCTACTGTGGTCTGAAAGACACTACATGGAGTATTCAGAAAGAGGCAATTCCTAAATTTTAAATGGCACACTGCTCTGCATAGCATGATGAGATTTTGTGCTGTCCTCTTGTGCTATCCAAGTTGCTCTGCCTGGGTTGTGAATCACCCAGTGTAACTGTACTGCATATACTACCTGGCCCAGGGAAGGTATTTACATGACTCTTATTACAGAATACAGCTATGGTTGTTTTATGTTATTTTTTTGTTAACCTCTGTGTCTAATTTATAAGACAAACATTATGATGGCATGTATAGGAATATATATATATATATATATATACATATATATGCATATATATATATATATAGAGAGAGAGAGAGAGAGAGAGAGTTTAGTATTATCTGCAGTTTTAGATATTTCATGGGGATTCTGAAATGTATTTCCAATGGATAAGAGGTACTATGCATATTAATCCACATTAAATAAAATTTAAAAATAATTCAGCCCTTGTAAAAGATTGGAGATAGCTTTAATCCTTTCTTACATTCTATTCTATTCCTGTGGGCCACTGTAGTCCTGGGTATGCATGAGTTTTGATAGCAGATAGAGATGTTTAAGTCCTCATTTGCGATTTTGATACACTATATCATTTAAATTTTTTTTAATCTTCCACCATTCTAGTATTTGACAGTGACACCTCTGTTTAAATTGTCCCTGCATTCAGGGAAATCTTAATGTCTCCCAGTTGCACATGTACTTGCTTGGGGCAAACTGCAGTAATGTCCCTGTCTTGGCATTTCCTCTGTCCGCTGTGTGTGGGGTACTGACCGCCCTGGCAATCACGAATAGATGTGAAGGCTGAGACAGTATAGAGCTGATTCATATATTTTTCTCACTTCCTTGTCTTCCTCTGTTCTGCTGCCAGGATAAACCTAAAACCATGCCATAGTACATAAATAGCAGAAATTGAATATTTGGTTAGTTTGTTCTTTTTCAGCCCTATGCAAAGCACAAAAGTAGTGGTTCCCAAAAGGCAATATAAGAAAAAAAGAAGTATAAGGTTTTTCCAAGAGCTAAATCTATTATATTTATGTTTATGAATCCATTATAAAGTTATATCTTTATTAGTTTTTGACTATTTTTACTTTAAATTCTTGTTTCTGTGCTTTTGCTTTATAATTTTTGTTTTATTGAGACAGAATAATGCTATGTATCCCAGTCTGGTCTTGACCTCCCAAACTTCCTGCCTTTGCCTTCTGAATGCTGGGATTATAGGCATGTGTCACTATGCCCAACTTGGTTTTTTTTTTGTTGTTGTTATTGTTGTTAAGTTTTAATTGCAGAACTGCTATAATTTGGTTCTTGAATGTCCTTCAAAGGCCATGTGTTAATGTTTTGGCCTCTAGAATAGCACAATTAGAGGGTGGTGGAATCTTCAGGAGATAAAGTCTAGCAGGAAATCCTTTGTTGATTACATCATGCCCCCAAAGGGAACAATGGGACCCTGGCTGCTGCTTTTTTCTCTATTTGTTTCCTGGGCACAGACAAGCTGCTTTGCTCAGCCATGTGCTCCTGCCGTGATGTGCCATCTCACCACAGGCCCCAAGCCAAGGGGACACTCATTTGTGGTCTGGACTCCCCAAAACTGAGCAAACATTTTCTTTCTCCAACTTCATTTTCTCAGCTTTTTCATTACGTTAACAGAAAGGTGACTAACTCATGAATAAAAAGGTATTCTATCAGTTCCCAAAGTATTTAGGTGCTTTTACTGGTTCTCAGGACAAAAATTCATGCAACCATTGTTGCAGTGACTCAATGCATCTCAGGGCACAATCCCTGTTAGCTTGTTTTCCAGAAATGGGGCAGGGGAAAGTACACTCTGGAAAACTACTAGTAATTTCAGATAATACTATTTAGCTTGAGCGTGTCCTTGGTGAGTGGATGAATCATTTTTAATGTGAAGTGAAATCTTGTGTAAAACTTATTTCCTAGAAACCTGCACAGCCTCTCTCATACAAATATTGATATTGATCTAGATGGAGCTAGACTCTAGAATAACACATTATTCATTTGTTCACTTGTGACTAAATATTCAGGTAGCAACCATACAAGGTTTGGAGGAATGTAGGAATTAGAGAGAAAAGACTTATACAAATGTGGAATAAATACCTCCCTCCCAACTGTATGCACCCTATGGGGAAGGGGGAAAAGGTGGTTCATGCTGATTCATGTGGAGAGTCATACATACCTCCTCATTCATACTGTATTTCCAGGACATTGATTATAGCATCTATTATACACCTATTTACAAAAAACTGGGAGAAGTATAAATGAATGAAAGAGAGACAAGAACATACACTGATGTCAGTGAAAATGTTTGTTTACATATTTATAGATGAGAAAATAGTCCAAGGACTCTGAGAAAGATGGGACTCCAGCATGTATCAGTAGTGAACAATACTAACAATTACCAAGTCAATTTCCATAGCACAGAAAAGGAAGATCTGGTACATGAAAGTTGAATACAGATTTTTGTTCTCTACTGGCCAAATATGAACTATAATGTTTCTATGCCTTTCCTCAATTAAAAAAAAATAATCCCCCTGGGATTTGCTGAAAATCCAATAAAGTGATACTGATGTTTCTGTGCTCAAATCATCAGAATAAAATTTGGTAAGGGACATTATGTTAAAAAATCTTCTGAGTCCCCAGAAATAGTAAGCTGTGAGGGCTGTGTCCTAGTCATCCTTGTATTTCTGGTATTGATTATTCTATTGTGCCAGGCTAGTGTTGAGTAAATGTTTATTCATTGTAGGTACATGTGCAGACCAACAAAAATGAATTCAAACTTTTTAAAGTTTAAAATTTGTAGGGTTCAAATGGTCTCTACACAGGATAGATGTTTTTCTCTATTAAAATAATTCTTTGGTTTCTGGGTCTATAAATTTTGCTTTTTCTGTTCTCATTAACTATGTTAATGAACCTTCTGTTCATCATACTTGGTACCTCAACATTCTTTTTTATATATTTGGTACAGGGTCTTACTATGCAGCTTGGACTCATAGAGATCTTCCTGTTTTCAGTCTCCCCAGCACTGGGATTACAGGCGTTCACCACCATGCCCAGTCTCGGTGGCTGGCTCAGCGCACATGATGGTGGCACCAGCATGACATGTGGTGTCATGGATTGAACTTCGACCCCTGCACACTGACACCTCGCCGTTCTAACCCAGTTCATGAGCAACTGCACTGCATAGGACCACAGTTATCCTGGCACTCACCATCCATGCTCTGAAACCCCCATCATCACCTCTTTAGAGTAGGATTATCCTGCCTCTGGCTCACCTTTCAGATACCAGGAATATCTGAATCAGCCTCAGTTTAAAATAAGAAATAAAGATTGTTTATCTACCAAATGCCATTGTCTAGAATATGTTGAAAACTAAATATAACCATGTGAGCATATATATGCCATAGTTTGAATAGGTGAACCTCACTGGCCCATCTGTCAAAGGCTTGGCCAGCAGTCTCTGGCACTGTTGCAGGTGAGGGTGGAACCTTTAAGATGAGGAACCTAGTGAGGGCACAGGGCACTGGGGCATGCCCCTGAAGGGGACATTGGGATCCTGGTCTGTGCTTTCTCTGTGCTACCCAGCTGCTGTGAGGTAAGCAGCTTTTATCTACAACATGCTTTCTTCCAGGATGTACCTCCATGCTACAAGCTCAAAACCCATAGGGCCTAGTAATTAGAGGCTAAAACCCCTGAAAACTGTGACCCAAAATAAATCTTTCTCCTCATAAGATGATAATCTGAGGCTTTTTATTACAGTAATGGAAAACTGACTAGTACAGTATTATAAATAAGTAACTGTATGTTTGATGGGAAATACACATGGTTGCTTTAATTTCAAAAAATGGAGAACAAAACACAATGAATAGCTCACTATTGCCATAGATCATGGTTAAATTGCATTGATATTTCAGATAGGAAGCACACATAATCCATTAAATATTTTTTCCAGGGAGATTGTAAATATATTCTTGAAAGCTATGTATGTGTCAGAGAGTAAAGAAACTACTTTTTCTGGCTACTTTATATGTATGAATTTTTAAAATTCATGAAGTGTATCTTTATGCTCAAATTTTAATAGCACAATAGAAACTCTATATACATGGGGTGTATTTTATTAAAAATTATTAAGAAAAGTAATAATGAAAAATTATTTTAATCCTATACTGCATATTATCGAATATGCATGATATTCAAAACAGAGATGATGATGATGATTTAGGGTGCTGATTACACCATTTAATCTATTTTAGGTATAGTACTTTGAATATTATCCCTCTTTTGGTCGCTAAGTTTTGAGGCTCTCAGTCCTATATCATCTTATGTTATAATACTTTGTATTCATAAAGAGCTTTATCAACACAAGGGTACATTGCTGCGAATATGGTACATTTTTAATTGATTCTTATGTGTGGCATTCATCATCTCCTCTTTCCTGTTTTACTCATCTCTCCAGTGTTCTATTATATTTAATGGTGATTTCATAAACCCATTTCTTTTGTTGTGCTTTAGGGAAACTCTTGCTTGTATTATGGACTACCAGCTACAGAGTTCTGTGTCTAGTACTACAGAGAACTGCTATAAAATTACCATTGGTTATAATGCCCTAGGTATGAAGAAAGCAATGTGGTTTAGTCAATTCTCAGTGGAGCTTTTCACTTTATTGGTATTTGTCTATTCTATTTTAATAAACCATTGGGTAGAGGCGAGCAGAATGTGCCACAAATCAATTATATGATCCATGTAGCAGCTTTAGTGAGCTTAAACTGCAAAGGACATACTTTGCTGAAATTGTATATTTAATTGCTGAGGTCTACAGTGAATCTGCTTAGATCTATTCTATCTTTGAAAGTCCTGAAAATACTGGAGCAGCCTACTTGAAGAGCACTTGCTCAGAACAAGTACACAATAAAGAATGAGATATGGTTTCCTTTAGTACTGTTGCAGTAATAATAGACATATTATATTTCCCTTTAGAGTTTTTAACTTAATGGAAAATTGTTCTGCCCTTCAGCAAGTTTTAGTGTATTCATTGATAATTCTTCGAATTTTTGTTGTTGTTGTTCTCTAGGAGTTGCTGAGCAACATGAAAGGTATTCCTTTCTATAAGGTGATTTACCATTCGTAAACCTTTAGTTTTCATTTAAATATAAATCTTCTGCTACCATCTCCCAAAAGATCCATTTGCTTGGAATTCTAGGATGCATAAAGCCAAAGTGCTTTTGATGATAAGCTTAGAGATGAAGTGAAAATCATTTTTCCTCCTCATCTGAGTGTCATCTTTATCTCTTATCTCATTTAAGTTGACAGTGCATAATTTCCCACTAAATCAGTCCTGCATTTCCTCTCCCATTTCCTACCCAGCCTCATTTAATAAAATTATAATTATATTAAGAACTTTGGCGAACCCTGGGAAGCCTGTGAGACCTTGGTAAGCTCTGATCTTCCTTACTCCCCAGATGCACAGGTGTGGAGTTTCTGCTAGTGCCAGTCCAAACTTTTAAGAACTTTGGAAGACTCTGAGTGGCTTGTGAGAACAGGAGAGTAGGAACCTATGGGTCCAGTGCTCACTGGTGTGGATCTTTCCTGGCACCATTGAAGAACTTTGGTGGACTCTGGGCAACCTGCAGGACCCTGGTAAGCTCTGATCTTCCTTGGCCCCCAACACACAGGCATGAAGCTTCTACTGGTACTGCTCCAAACTTTTAAGAACTTAGGACTCTGAGTGGCCTGCAGGACACAGGAGAGCTGTAATCTGTGGGCCCACTGTGTGTAGGCATGGAACTTTCCTGGCACTATTTAAGAACTTTGCCACACTCTGGGTGGCCTGCAGGACTCATCTGGGTGACTACTAGGAGCTTCAGAAATGTAAAACATCAGGAGCAAAAGGCAATCTCAATCCTCTAGCCCACCCAGAACAAATCTGGAAGACAAAGATATATAAGAACTTGGAAATCACACACTTGAAACCTCTGAAATTATAGCAGCTGAAGAAAAGAAACAAGCCCATCAGGCTGTAGAAGAAATAAGATCAGAAATAATCTCTCTAGTCCAAAAAGACAGGATAACAATCATGAAAGAATAACTCAGCACAGGTAAAGAAGACATAGAAAAGTAGAGAATAGAGAAATGATGGAAACACTAAATGAACAATACAGGAATTAGAATGCATGAAACAGATTCAAACAGATATCCAGGAAATTAAGAACTACATTGAAATCTGGCACAACTGCTTGAATGAAACTGAAGAGAGAATTTCAGACCTTAAACACAGTGTTGAAGCTAATGAATATGAAACAAAAGATCTCTTAAAACTAACAAGGAACCAGGAAATAACAATTCAGCAGCTACAAGATGATGCAAAGAAAAAGGATATAAGAATAATAGGTGTAAATAAAGCAGCAGAAGGCAGAACATATGGTGTAAAAAGACTATTTGCAGAAGTACTAGCAGAAAAATTTTCAAACATGAGAAAAGAAAGTGACATACAGGTAAGTGAGGAATATAGAACTCCACACAGCCACAATCACAATTAATCTATATCTAGACACATAATAATCAAGATCTCAGAAACTGAGTAAAAGAATACAATATTAGAAGCTGTTAAAGAGAAGAAAGAGATCACCAATGAAAAGCCCATCAGAATCACTGCAGATTTCTCCACATAAACCATCAAACCAATAAGAGCTTGGAGTGAAGTATTTACAACCCAGACTGATGTACCCTGAAAAACTATCAATCAAATTCAGTGGTGAAATAAGATCCTTCCATGACAAAGAAAAATTGAAGAAATTCATGAAGACCAAACCAACCCTACAAAGAGTACTGACAAATATTCTAGAAAGAGACAAAAGTGATCACAGCTTGAAGAACAACAGAAAGGAACCACCAAACAGAACAAGTAATTAAAAAGAAGAAAAAAATAAAAAGAAGGAAAAGTATGGAACCTATAGCAGGAAAATAACATGACAAAATAAGCCAATACATATCAGTTATAACCATCAATGCAAATGACTTCAATCCACCAGTCAAAAGATACAGACTAGCAGAGTAGATTAACAAACAAAATTCAACAATATGCTGCATAGAAGAAACACATTTATTTCAAAAGGAAATTCAAAGACTAAAAGTGAAAGGATGGAAACAATCCTCCATGCCATAGGAAATCAGTAAAAAGCAGGTGTAGCTATCATGGTTGTTGACAATATAAAGTGCAAACCAAAAATCATCCAAAGATATAAAGAAGGTCATTATATACTTGTTAAGGGAAAACTGCAAGAAGAAAAGATAACAATTATAAATATATATGCACCTAATGTGGAAGAACCCAATGTAGAAGCACCCATAAGAAAAATTTTAATGGTCATGAAATATCAAATAAAGAATAATACAATAGTAACGGGGGACACCACTGTCACAAATAGATCAACTAGGCAAAAAATCAGCAAAGAAATAATAGAAATAAACCAAATTTGTAAAGAAATTGACTTGGTAGACTTTTATAGAGTGTTTCACCCAGCAACAACAGAATACACTTTCTTCTCAGCTGCATATGGACATTCTCCAAAATAGACCATATGCTAGCACATAGAGCACTCTTAGGGAAATACAAAGGAATTGAAATTATCCCATGCATACTGCCTCATCATAGTGCAATAAAAGTGAAAAATATTGAGAAAAGAAACTGCAAAACCACCATAAACACATTGAAATTAAATAACAACCTCCTAAACAATCAGTGAGTCACAGATGAAATTAAAAAATATTTACAGTCAAATGAAAATGCAGGTACAACTTACCAAAACCTGTGGGGTGCAATGAAAGCTGTATTAAGAGGAAAATTAACAGTAGTAATTTTGCACATTAGGAAAACAGAATAAGCCAAACAAACAATCTTAAGATGTACCTCAAGTTCCTAGAAAAAGAGCAAGTCGAGCCGAAAGCCTAATGAAGGCAGGAAATTATAAAGATTAGAGCAGAAATTAATGCATTGGAGACAAAGAAAATGATACAAAGAGTAGATGAATCAGAGTTGGTTCTTTGAAAGCATCAATAAAATTGATAAACACCTAGTCAACCAAATCAAAAAGAGGAAAGAAAAAACCCAAATTCAAGCAATAAAGAATGAAAAGGATAAAATCACTACAGACCCTAGAGAAATTCAGAAGATCATCAATACTTACTTTCAAAATCTTTACTCTCACAGGATGGAAAACACAGAGGAAATGGGTAGTTTCCTAGATACACATGAAGTGCCAAAGATGAATCAGAAGATATACAAACTCTGAATAACCCAATATGAGAAACAAAATTGAAAATGTAATAAAAAAAGCTACCAACAAGGAAAAGCACAGGTCCTGATGGATTCACAGCATAATTCTAGTAGAAATTTAGAGAAGACTTAATGCCAACTTTTCTCAAATTCTTCAATGAAATTGAAGGGGAAGCAATTCTCCCAAGCTCATTCCTGGAGTCAAGTATTACTCTGATTCCAAAACCAGATTACAGATATTAGAATATAAAATTGGTCAAAATAAAAAGAAATCATTTATGTACAGGGTCATTTGGTACAGGGTCTCATTATGTAGCTTGGATTCATAATGATCCTCCTGTTTTCAGCCTACCCAGCACTGGGATTACAGGTATGTGTCACCCACCACTCCAGGATTCATTCACTGGTTCAATGTGCCCTGGGGGCAGGGCCGGCACAGCATGTGGGATCAGGGATCCAAGGCTGGTCCCTGTGCTTGCCAATGCAGGTGCTTAGTTTGCTGAGCTATCTTGCCAGCCCTTTAAAATAAAAATTTTAAACATTAACTGCTACCTTCAAAAACTGATAAAAAGTAGCAATATAATCATCTTAGCTATACTATGTATATACTTACATGATTTACCCCTTCCTTTTTTTTCTATCTTTTCTGCTTTTCCTCATCTCAATTGTTTATTCCTTATGTTCAATTTCTTTCTGTTTTACTATATCTATTGTACCTTTTGAATTTTTGTTTATTCTTGCAGGTTCTTACACTAGGGAGACAATATGCTGTTTATACATGTGGGTCTGATTTGTATCATTTATGAGTATAACCTTTAGTTGCATCCATTTATCTATAAAAGTTTCAAGTTTATCTTTCTTTATAACTGAGTAATACTCCATTGTAGGTAAATACTATATCTTTTATATATTCCTCAGGGGATGGGCATTTGTGTTGTTTCTAAGATTTAGCTATGACAAATTATGCTGCTATAAACATGGACACACATATATCACTATGGTATGATGTTTTCAGTTCTTCTTGAAAAATACCAATTTTCAAGAGGATAGCTGGCTTGAATGGGACACAATCCTTGCTTTTTGAGAAATCTCCACACTGATTTCCATAGAGGTACCAGTCTACACTCCCACTAAGAGTGGAGGATGGTTCCAGTTTTTCCACAGCCTCTCCAGCATTTCTTTTTTTTTTTTTTTAACATTTATTTATTTATTTTGTGTGTGTGTGTGTGTGTGTGTGT
>NDGM011129734.1:0-23301 GCA_002564305.1 Octomys mimax | reverse complement strand
CATAATGGTTGCACCAGTCTACATTCCCGCCAGCAGTGGAGAAGGGTTCCTTTTTCCCCACAAGCTCGCCAACATTTGTTGTTGGGTGATTTCTTTATGATAGCCATTCTTTCTGTACTTTTGCATTTTAGGGAAGGGTCTAAAGAGTATTCAGGCTCTTACTACTAGATTGGATTCATACAGTCATTACTTCCGAACTGTTCTTTTCTTCTGGTCAATGTTGCCTCAATGTGTTTGAATCCTTTCGTGTTCTTATATCTTGGGTGTTTATGACCCGTTTATTCCTTCCCTGTCATTTTTATGGGCATTAGGGATGAGGACAGTAGAGGTAATGTGCCTTTACCACAGCCCCAGAGAAGATTCTTGGCCTTAATTTTGCCATAACTATGTAGATAGTTAAATGTATTTTCAAGTATGAAGAAAGTACATTAAAAAGAATGTACGTATATTTCCCTGCTTTGAAGAATGTTATTTTAGTTATCTTTGCCTCAGTGCATTTTTTATATCTATCTTATTTTTATTTATTTATTTTTTTATTCATTTAGTACAGGGTCCACAGCGTCTCACTACACAGATTGGACTTGTAGTGATCCTTCCTGTTTTTCAGCCCAAGCACTGGAATTACAGGCATACACCACCATGCCAGTCTCATTTGCTAAATCAGCATGCCTGGGGTGTTGAGGCCAGCACAGCAGGCCAGGGATAGAACACACCCCCTACCCACCCACCCCCGCCCCTGCATCTTCCCAAGCAGGTGCTTTAATCCACTAAGCTATATGGCTGACCCCTCTATCTTTATATTACCAACACTTACAGATGTACAGGAGAAATCTCTTTTACTCCAATTTTATTATTTTCCCTCATTTCTCAGAAGTAATGTAGTATACCTTCACTTAGTGTATCTTATCCTATCTATGCTTATATCTTATTCTACCTGCATGTAGCCCTAAAAATGTTGTGGTTTTGTTCTATATTATTGGGAGTTTTCCTTGTTTGTTGTTTTTGGTGGAGCCAGGGATTGAATTCTGGCTCTTGCGCTTGCCAGGTAAGCACATAGTCTACTGAGCCATTGTTCTATATTATTAAAAACCTATGTAAACCATAACAGATTATGCATATTTTTCTGCTACTTTATTTATTTCAAAAGATTTTTTCATATATATATATATGATTTTAATAACTATCAGACATTCCCTGCTTATATTTTATGTCCTCTATTGTTAACTATTATAAATTTATCATGAAGTACAAACCATATCTTTACACCTTGTTATGTTCCACTATCACAAATAGTAAGCATAGTTGTAAGAACCTGGACTCGTGTCGGCTACAGATGGACTTAAATATACAAATTTTTATTTACTGGCTGTCTTATTTAGGGCAACTTGTTAAACCTTGAAAGCCTGGTATCATCATTTCTAAAACTTATATACTAGTACTATAGACCTTTTATTGTGATTAATTGAGACAAACAAGTAGCCTTTAATATAGTATTTGGCAGTAGTAGATTGTCAGAATGATGGAACTGTGAATCTGTTACATAATGGTCTCTAACTCAATGGCTTATAGAATCTTAGAACTGGTAGCTCAGCTATTTTGGATGTTGAATTATTTTTGCAAAATCATCTCCAAATACCAGATTGACCTCCATGTGAACACTTCCAGTGACTTGAAATTCTAAGAAAGCTCATCCGAGTATTGGACATTTCTGTGAATGTTGTGTTCACTACAAAAGAAAAACATCTCCTTTTAGTTTTTGCAGAATTGGCCCTGCCTCTACCACTTGGGACCAGACAGAACAAGTCTAATCTTTCTTCCATGTGACAGACTTTCAAATATTTGAAGACAAATATCAAGTCCCCACGAGTCTAATTATATTGAAAATGGAAAAAAAAAGAAAGAAAGTAAAAGAAGCCAATTGGTACATGTCAGTGATGGATGAAGCCTCCCACATTGAAACAAGTAGGTAGAAACAATGGAAAGTGCCTTAGAATTTTACTTTCTACCAGTTCCTCCAAAATAAAAAGTTGTCATCGCAACCTCCCTTTGAAGAAATATTGTAAAAGCTGTTGAAAATTTTTGTTACTTTTGGGGTTTTGCCTTGATGGTATTAACATAAATGCTACCAAATGAACTGAGAAATAATCTTTAAGCATATGTTATAAAGGGAGTCTTTATTGTAATCTATTTTACTTTAAGCCTGAAGTGGATAATAATAGAAGGGGATGCTCTGGTTTTACAAGGCAATAATGTGGTGTCTGAGCAGTGAAACTTTATGGAGAGACAGACTGCAGGCTTGTATATCCTGGGAAAGCTTCCTCGGACAAGTGTAGGGTTCTATGACCAGTCTCTGAAAGACATTAGCAAACAGAATTGTACTCCATGAAGTATCCTGGAGTTTTTGACTGCTGTACCAGGTGAGGAGTTTATAGCATATATACATATCATCTCTTCAACAGAAAGTCTTTTTAATTTTTATTAATTTATTTGTCCTGGAGACTGAGCCTAGGGCTAGACTTTTATACCAGCTGAGCACGTGCTCTGCCATGGGTCATGCACCTTAAGCCCTGAAGCCTCTTTGCAAACTGTCCTGTTAGATAAAATCATTAAGGTATGAAACGTCTTGTTAGAGCCTACTCCCTCTCCAGTAGACTGAGCCTGTGTGATATCAGAACCTCTTTTAGTAAGATTTGGACAAACTGTTGCTCATTAGGATCTAGAACAAAAGGCTCTGGCCCTGCCATAGTTTTCTAAGGCTGGCCTAAGCTTTTCTTATATATGCTATTAACCTTTTTCCTCACTGAAACTTCATCAAGTGTTCATACATATGTTCTGCATCTCATAGGATGTGAAATCTGAGTGTCCTGTGCACTAGAAGCCCCTGAAGATGACTCAGCAGCCTTTCCATCATTCTTGTTGCTCTTATCCTTTAGACCAAATGGCAGGAACCAGGGCTGAGTTGTGTAATTTAAACCTTGAAAACCTAATCTGTGGGCTGTGTGCTTTTTACTTTCTGTTGTCCTTTCTGTTCATGCTTTGTTCTGGCTGGTATAATCTGTCCCTTATCACTTCTTCAGTAAATGCAGCTGCTTCTCCTTTGCACACACACACACACACAAACACACACACATGCGCACACGCACACATGCATCTCTCTGGCCAAGTTCAGCCAGGGACCTGCTATTCCATGGCTCACAAGATAAAGTTCTTAGACTTAAAGTTCAGAGACTTTGGGTCCACACTTGGCCCACACCTCTAACATACTTGCTTTCTGGCCTTAACCAGAGCAGTTTGATTAACCCTGTACTGGGGATTAAAGCCCGTTTCTATGGTGGTAACCAGGAATCTTAATCTGAAGGAAAAGAAGGGAAAAAAAGATCTGGAGATTTGGAGTGAAGGATTTATCAAAAACTTTAAAAATTGTCAAAAAGAGACCTTGGTTTCATTTACATTTTAGTGAAAGCCATGAATCAAAGTTTCTAGATGCTGTTAAGATTCCTGAACAGCTAGCTCCTCCCAGCTTGGACATCTCTGTGAAAATTATCTTCCCTATAAAGGGAAAATGTCTCTTTATAATTTCTGCAAAAGTGGTCTTAGTTCTACCTCTTGGGAGGTAGACAGAATAGGTCTAATTTGTCTTTCATATGACAGACTTTCAAATATTTGAAGATGAATATCAAGTCTCCTGAGTCTAATTATACTGAAAATGGGAGAAAAAAGATGAAATCTTAAAAACTAGAATTGGTACATGTCAGTGATAGATAAGTGAAGCCTCACACATTGAAACAGACACACACACACACACACACACACATATATGTATATATGCATGCTTCCTACAGGCCACCTAATTCAGAAAAATCATGAAAATAAATCCTCACATATAAGTTCAGGATTATCAACTTCTTACATTTGTATACAAAGGTGGAGACAATATGAAAGACCACCGAGTTTCTGCCTTCCATGGAAGCTTCCAACACAGAGTTACTAATGTGGGTAGTGAAAGAAGAAATTAGACATACCAATCTAGGGGACAACAGTGAAAACAACAGCAAACACTGGAGTAACTTGCATAGGTGTTGAAACATGATTTACAAGAAAAAAGAATAACAACAACAAAAAGAGATTTCAAAGTCAAGCAAAGATTTTGAATGTTGTCAAAGACTTGAATTTGTCCAAAGGAGAGTGATATATCTTTACAGGGAGAGATTGGGTGTGTTCCGGTCGTCTGGGGGTGCGTCTTATTGTTTAGGTGTATGCTTCTGTCACTGACTTGGATGTACTTGGTTCCACTGTAGTTCTGTGGGGGTAGGGATTAAATTATGAAGAATAGAAATGATAGAGATGATTCGTATACATTGTACTGCAAATGAATTTTGACTAGATGTATTTGATTTTCAATCTCTAGAAAAGATAGTTCCAAACATTACATTTATGTTGTCCTATGGGATATTAATATTTAAGATTAATATTACTCCATAGCTTATTGATCAATTGTTAGGATATTCACAAGTCTTCCCTCTGTTAGCAAATTCACTTCAGAAAGCATGCCTATGCACAAAGTTATTTTTTTGAACTGATTTTAATATCTTATCAACTTTTAAATGAATGACTGAAATAAAAACTTCAGCATGCATTCATTATATATTTGCATGTGAGTCATAGTTTTAACTGAATTTTTTTCTTTTAATAACACAAATAACTGCAAATATATTTCCTATAATTTTTTATAGATATAAGAATAGGTTTCTTTCCAAAGCACTACTTTAGAAAAAATTTTCTTTCTCTGTTTTCACCATGAAGCAAATTTAGAGAATACACTAACATGTCTTGAACAATTAGAGAACCTTCTGATTGTTCAAAATAGATGCACACACTTTCGAGGTGAGTTCTTCCACTGTACACTTCACACTTGTCCTGTTATAAATATCCAGGGTTTTTTAATTACAAAGACTTTTTTTTATGTATCATGGAGGAAGAAACATTAAGAAAATGTTGTATGTGTTTTTGTTTAAAAGAACTACTATGCCATAAGTAGTCCTGTTTTAAGTTTTACAACCAACTAACTTTATAATCCTTGAACAATTCATTTTTCTGTTTGGTTAAATAAACATTTTATTATCTACTTCATGATGTAAAAGAATGAAATATATTTGAACAGGTGGATAAGCCTAAATAGTTTTTATTGAACCAATTACTCTATTTATTTATTTTATTTTATTTTATTTATTGAAAATTAATTTATTGCTAGATCTTCAGTTACATAATTATCATATTAATCATAGGGAATTTATACCTATACATAGTATACCTTGATTCTTCTTTCTTTCCCATTCCCTTCCCTCCCTTCACCCTCTTATTTACAAAAGCTTTGTTTCCATTTTTTGGTATTTTTTAATTTTCCTTCTATCCTTTGCCTATACTACCTCGCAGGATCCCTATTTATTTTATTTTAATGACTACTGTTTCTGTTTCCTTTGTCTCTGTTGAGGTCAATTACTGAAGGATGACCTCATCTCTAGCCCATCCTCATCACACTGTCCCCGGGGTGGGACAGGATTTCTCCTTCCTTCTCATTGATACTTCCAGACCACCATCCTGCTCTTTCCCTTTTTCCATTCCAGATGATTCTGTTTGGATATACACTCCCCACTGCCTCCCTCTCTTGCAAGCATCCACTGATGCCAAGTTCCCCTTGTTCCCAAGAAGCTAGCTTCTGCTCACTGTAAATCTTTTCAAAATGCTTCTGTTTTTAGATTTTTTGAAGATTGTAGTATACATTTAGTATACTAACTTTTTCTACCTCCTGTTGTGTTCTTAAATTTTTATTCTTCAATGATTTTTTCTTTCTACCTCAGCTTCTGGCTGTCATCATATTGGACATAGTAGTGCAAGTGCGGGAAGTTTTGCTTCCAAGAGGTTATTTGGAAATGGCTGGAGATATACTTGGTTACCATACATGGTGAGCACTAGTGCTGGCTGGTGGGCAGAGGGCAGGGATGCTGCTAAATATCCTCCAAAGCCTAAGACAACTCCTCACAACCAAGACTGCTAAGAAGGTTGAGAATGAAAACCTATTACATTCTTATTTTAAAAAGTATGCCCCTTCACAGTCTTATTTCAAGCAACTCAATTTTTGACCTTCTTTACCAAAAAAGGATCAAAAATATCTTCCTTCCTTTCATGCGTAGTAAAGTTCCCTGAGAATCGACCATAACTTCTTCCTGCTTCTATCTCCCATGATTTTTAAAATTTTCTTTAAATAGGCTTCCTACCACAGTAATCCATCTAAAGGGATGTCATCATGACCATGTAGGATGTCCACCTTGAATCCAAAGGTCGATGATCAGTCCTCATCTACATGCAACTCTATCATTTGATACAACCTTGTTGCCATTAAGTAAGTCCCAGACTTACAAATGAGTTTTCTGCCAGGAAAATGTTCATAAATCCAAGTGGTTTGTAATCTGACAAAATGAGTCATGTACAGTACACCTGTAAATCCTGTGCAGTGCAGCTGTGAAAGCTCACAACTTGAGTGTTCATGAGTCAGGAACTTACTGTACTTCATTTCCCTGTTTGGGCACCATGTTTAGACTTGCCATTTACCTTCGTGCCTACTCTTTCCCCATTTGTTCATATTTCTTCTGAACCTCAAAAGTCTTAATTTTCTAGTGCCTATAATGTGATGTTCTCTCTTTATCTTTTCTTTGCTTTTCTGGCCTTATATGCACTGTGTAGCCCAGGCTCACAGCAATCCTCCTGCCTTAGCCTCTCAGGTGCTGGGAGTACAAGTGTACATACAGAGCTGGTGCAATCTCCTGATTTTAAATATCATCTACGTTCTGAGAAATACCAAATGCATACTTCTCCCTTAAACTTCAGATGGACACTTGGCTATATATCCCAAATTTCCACTTGTATATCTTATACATCTTAAATCTAATCCAAAATAGAGTTCCTTTTCCATTTTTCTCCAAACCTGCATCCTCAAACCCCATCCCTGCAAAAGTCATCTTCATGGTGATTGCTCAGACCAAAATCTGGAAGTCATAATTGATTCCTTATCTTCCTTTCACAACATGGATCCATCACATTAGCTAATTTGGGTGGTTCCACCCTCATAATATACCTAGGACCCAGAAATGTCTAGTCTTCACTGCAACCACCTGAACTGCCTCACAGTCATCTCTATGAGTTAGGACAGTAGAGTCTACCTGCTTTTATGGTTCTTCCACTACAGATATTTTCTAGCCACCTGTGTGATCCTGTCCATATGGTCCAATTCTGCCAGTGCCTTCCTATTTCACGCAGAGCAGAAACCAAAGCTCTGTATGATCAGTCACATGGGATCTGTCCCTTTTACCTCTGTCAGCACATTTCCTGCTATTCCTCACTCATGCAGCTCCATCCAAGCTAACCTCCTGGCTGCTCCTTGGAAAGGTCCCACAGATGCTCTTTCCTCTCTCTTTAATTTTCTTCTTCCAAGGCTCCTCTTGATTTCCCTTCCCATCTCCCCAGGTTGTTAGCTAGAAGTCACTTTCTCAGTAAGTGTGGGAACCCTTACTTTAAAATGTCACTTCAATTACACCCTTAAAATCTTGTACAAATTGTATTCTGTGTTTCACTTAGACCAGATAGTGTTCTGTCTCCACACCTAGGAATGAGCTCTCTGTGAGATGAGGACAGTTTTTATTCACTACACTCCCACCCCATGGCTGCTCATCCCCTGTGGTACACAATCACTACATATTTTTGAAATGACCACACTTCAGTAAGGGAGACAATTTAAGGCACAATTAGTCCTGAACTGAGTTTCCTTGTTTGCCTAGATTCTAAGTGATAGTAAAGAGTAATGACAATTTTGGCTTATAAGGGCTTGGAAGTGATAATTTTCATTTGTTGTGATAATAAATATATGATTGATTTTAGGATTTTTATAAGATTTTTCACTTATATTGTTGCCACCCTCATATTCATGATTTTTCTCAACATTGTTGGATTTTTTTATGGGTATGTGTGATGCTGGGATAAGAGACCGTCTCTGTTTTCTGGTTATTTTAGCTAAATTATTCAACTTTGAGAAAGAAGCTGGTAAAGACATAAGTCATAGTCACTTAAAAAATTAATATGTATTACCAACAATTTTGTCTAAAAGCTTTAAATTCTGGTATTTACATTATGTATTGATGATCAAAATGTAGTTCTCATCTTATTAAAATTACTTGTATAGAACTTGATAGAACGCAAAGCTTTCTTTTCACCTACCATATTTGACTATATCTTCCATAGCCTAACATGAGAACAGGGTCAAGGTATTAGTGACTTTGGTTTTACTGGTGGGGAAACTTGAGTTTCAAAAGGAAAATGAACTATCTGTATCCCCGGCCTGAGAGTGAGGGTAGGAACCAAGCCCGCTTATCTTAGCCAGAATTCTCTCCATTTAACCACATAGCACCTTGATGGCTGGAGGGACAGAATTACCTGGAACAAAGATAAGGTGAATTTTACTCTGAGCTTAGAGACTAAGGTTATTGGACATGTCAATTGTATGACTGTGCCTCCAATTTTTTTTTAAAGGTTGTCTTTATAATGTTTATCAGACATTGACTCATTCCAATCAGTTTTAAGGGTATATTTCTAACAAATTGCAGAGAAACATGGTCAAGAATTTACAGGTAAAAATTAATTTTTAAAAGGTTGTTATTGGGCTGGCCAGATAGCTCAGTGGACTGAAGTGCTTGCTTAGGCAGGTGTAGGGACCAGGGTTCAATACCTGGCGTGCTGTGCCAGCCCCACCCTTGGAGTATGCTGAGACATTGACTGAGACTGGGTGTGGCTACATGTGCCTGTAATCCCAGTGCTTGGGAGACTGAAAACAGGAGGACACTATGAGTCTGATCTGTGTAGTGAGACCCTGTATAAAATACAAAAAATAAATAAATAAATAAATAGGTGTTATGGGTTTGATATTTAGAGATGTGGAATTCTGCCAAGTGCAAAGAAGTGGGGGTGGTGGGTGGGGTGGGAGAATTGATTCACAAACAGAAATTGAAGACTGTCCAGACAAATTTAATTTAGAATAGTAAATAAAAATTGTCTCTTGTACATCTTTAGAAAAATAAATCCCCAAATGTGAAGTGTGACTTTGAGATGTTACTATATTTTCATTAAGTAATAGCTGATGAGTACGTGAGAAAAATGCTGCTAGCAATAACCATGAGTGAGTGATTACCATGTATATTAGCCTAACTTCTCTTTCCTCAGTTTCCCTACTTACAAAATATGAACAATAACAATGTTGACTTCCTGACTGCAAAGCAAGCAAAAGAGGAAACCCACCTAATGTGCTTAGCATACAGGATGCATTCAAATAATAATTACCATGTTATGACCTTTGAGAGATCTCTCAATGCAGAAACCTCCATAAGTGAGATTGACTCACTGTTTCCCTAATGTTCTTAATCATGAGGCCAGTACCTAGCAATACAGCAAAGAAGTTTGGGATGTGCTACTGTAGAAGGCTCAGGAGGCCATAAGCACTAGAGTCATAAAAAAAAAAAAGTATGACAGCCTGTCCTGGATAAAATGTTTATTAATGCATTTACCAATGCTAACTGTTCTATTTGAATATTCTTTTTCTACTTTGGACAATTTTTAAATTAAAAGCCATGACCTAAATTTTCTACCTCCTTCTAACACTCTTATCCTTGCAATGTGAGTTTGTAATGTGATTCTGCAGTAATTCCCTTCGAGTGAATTCTGTCTCTCTACTTCTTAAGTGGACACCTCCTATGAGTTCTGTGGCTCTCTGACTATGGCAGAGAAGACAGTGTTCTAAGGCAGGCCTTCAGAAGATTGCTGACTTCCCTTCCTCAGCCTTTGCCGTGCCCGGCCTAACAGCTCTGACTGTGAGGCATGAGCAGCAGAGCAGCACCAACTCATTGTCTTCATGAAGGGCCTGGACACATACGGAGCCTGATCTGCAGGACGTAGCCGCCTCAGGTTTTGGCTCCTGTAGACAGGCCAATGAGTTCAGCTGTAGCACTAGTTAGGCTTACATTGGCAGGACGTGTACATTCATAAGAATAATAAATGGTTATACTAAGCCATAAATTATGGAGTATGTCACACAGTGTTGTTATAGAAATAGCTCTATTCATAGGTCATTTGTAATTCTTACTTCCATGGTAACTTCTCCATGTGACTATCCCTCACACAACATAATCAGGTTGATGTTTCTCTTTTGACCTCCATTAATGCTCTGGCTTTGGCTCTTTTATAATACTTGTTTTTTTTATGGTATAAAATATCTTGGCTCACAGACAATGAGCCTCTTGAAGGCTGGGTCCATGTCATTTTCAATAATTACCAAGGGCATTATGTATGAATGTCTACTTATAACAGAGAAGTCTGCCACATAGCAGGTAATGAATAGGGCTCAGGTTAACTCTTTTATGTTGAATTTGTGCACACATTCATAATTTTAAGGTCCTTATGTCCTGTGAAAACTAGAAAATGGTCAGCCCATTCAATGAGCACTTATTGTGTATAACTCCATTATTTGAATATGTTGGTGTTAGTGATATTATTTAAATTCATCGTCTCATTAGCTATCTATTTCTCTCCTAAAATAATGAGAATTTTTTAATCTCATGGTATTAAGCATTAATACACACAGTTGAAAATAAATTTCATTTCTTGTATTTCAGGGTTAGAAATAAATTTTTCTTTTTTTTTTTTTTCCTTTTTCTTTTCTTTTCTTTTTTTTTCACAGAACCAGGCCCTTGTACTTGCTAGGCAAGCACTTATTCTACTGAGCTACCTCCCTGGCCCCACATTTTTCTTAAATGACTTTCAGTTAAGGAAAGGTGCTAACATTGGAATACATGACTGGTCTCCTCATAACCTTACTATAATAAATTTTCTAGACAGTGGTGTTGAGCCTGTGGCACGTGTGCCTAAGCTAGCTATTTGCTTTCATTGAAAGCTATAAAAGGCTCACCATCCTTGTTCTAGGATGCTTCTGTGCAAAACCAGAACTAGCCAGAGACAGCTAGAAATGTGGTTGCATATTAGAATTGTGAGCATTTACTTAATGCCCATCAAACTGGATATAATTATCTTCCTTTAAATATAAACAGTTTCTTGGACAAATTCACACATCCAGAAAGTGGCAGACTCAGGATTACTGAAGCTTGTCTGCCCTCAAACTTCCTGCTAATTACTTCTCTACAATGACATAAAAGAGAAAATCCAGTGATTGTTTCCTAGTTTCATGTAGTGTGCTAAAGGGATTATATGTTTTTATTTATCCTTCAGATTTCCAGCAGGATGAAAAACTGTTATCTCTATGTTGTACATGAGACAGATATGTGTCTTGCCTAATTTAGAGTGTTAAATGACAGGCTCAGGTTTTGAACCTAACTCTGTGATCTCACAGTGAAAGCTAAATATTTTTTGAGTAAGTAAACTCCTGTCACGTTGAAATCATATACCTACACATGTTTGCTGCATAGAATAAGCATAAATTAGCCTAAAATAAGTGAACACATTCAAAATTTTTTCCTAACTAGGTAAATCATTTTTAATGAAATATTTTTAAAATCTTACTTTGTAGGCATTATTATAGATTAAACCTAAACTGTTAAATTTTCATCTGAATGAATTAAATATATCTAAATCTTTGTGCTAGTTGTTGTTCTAGAGAAATTTACTTTGACCAATGCAAGTTGAATTTATTTAATTATGTGAATATTCTGAAACTTGGGGCTTGTTTTAGTCTTATTATAACTGATCTACGTAGTTCAAGGTAACTAAAACCAATCCTCCTTCTATTAGCTTAAATGCATATTTTAGTCAGTTTAAAGACTCTGCCTAGTTTAAAGTGGTTGGCCAAAGTAAGTAGAACAACTCACAGCCACTTTGTGCATGGATGTGGATGGCCACTCATTTCTGTCCCAAGTCACTCCATAAGAGGATGCAAGGACAGGAATAACAAGGTCGAAGAAGTTCAGGAAATGCTCCCTTGTTAGAGATATACTATATTCTTTTTTGGTTTTGGTACTGGGAATTGAACTCAAGCCCTTGCATTTGCCAGGCGGGCACCGTGTCACTGCGCTATAACCCAGCCCTTGCTATACGTATTCACTCCACGACACAAAGCTTTTCCAAGCTCAAGAGAATTAAGTTTCAATTTACCTCATAGCTGCCCAAATTTAATTTGTAACATAAAACTAAACCTATTTTTGTTTAAAAATAGTATTTCATTTAAAAAAATACTTTGGAAAAGTAATTTGACCTTTCAAAAAATAATTAGCTAGTAGTTGAAATGAATCAAATATCATTTTATGTAATAGATCACATCATTTAAACTGAATCAAGCCAGCTCTCTAAGTTCTTGTAATTAAATTCTTGGGAGCCCTCAGCATTTTAAAACACACTTAAAATAGATTTGGTCAGTCAGAATGTGTGTAAAATGTATGACATTGTGATTATCTTCTTAATATTTTCCCATGGAGAGGCAGAAAATGGTCTTTGTAGTCCATAAAAATAACTTGAAAAATAAGATGAAAAGTTTCCAAGTTATGGTGATGGTGTTGCCATGCTTACCTACAAGAAAATAGAACGGTATCTGAAGGAAAGGGCAAGAGCATGTGCTAGGAAATAATGTCTTTGTTTATGGTAAGCTCATATTGTCTCATCCTCAGGGCCAGAGTGAGCAACCAAGCTCGACAGGTCACCAGGAAATTGGAAATTATCCCTCTAGAGAACATCCCAACTTTGCCTGCATGTGGTAGGAGGTACACAAAGAGAGGGGGATCCTCCCTGAGATTTCAAAGTCCCACTCGTGGAGTATCCTAAAATGTCAATAAAAGACTCTTTATTCATAAATAACTGATATGCAGTAATTTATGTCTGTACATTTATCTTGAAAAGTCTGTAACCATCCAGTTTTTTTTAAACTACATAAAACATCCAACTGTCCATTTTGTTCAGTACAATATAACACAACTGTTTGGCATTACCAAATATATATGTATATATATTTATAGATCTGTACATGTGCTGAAAAGAAGCCAGTGCAGCCTTCTCTAAGAAGTCCATCCAAGTTTACTATACAACATTCAGAATTTACATTGATAATACAAGGCACAAAAAGTGTGGTATGAAGCCAAGGCCATGCTTTATTCAAACTCTCTCCTCTGGCTCGCTCACTCCTTCAGCTTCATGTCAAATTTAGTGTTCAGCCCCACTGTTCAAATTATACTCTTTTATTTTGGCTTTGAACACATCAAATAAAAGTTGAGAGTGGTATGGGTTGGAGATATGAATCACTTGCAAGAACACCCCCATGTACCTTCCCCAAAATAAACAAAACAAAACAAAATCTGTTTTAAATTCTTCCATACAGAAATGGGGGTAAACAACAACTCATGTCTTTTTGTTTTGCTTTGCTTCTAATTTGGACAATGACGAGAAGCCAGCTTTCTTTTACCTGCTTACATTTGCAAGATGTCCAGGTCAGGGTTGGAATGCACATGCCAATCAGATAAAACTGTGAAGAATCAAAGCTTCCAATATATGAAAGTGGAAAGCTGGGCTCCTGGCCAGAATATCCCGGCAGCCTGAGTGTTTCCCCACCTCCTTGAAGAGAAGTGTTGAGTGGAGCCTGGTGCATCGGGATGAGCCTTGATGCTTCTGAAGGGCGGTTTCCAGTTTCACTAGGATGAGGCTAAGTGGCTGCATCCCATGATCTCCCTCTCAGCACTATCAGAACTGGCGAATGGAGCCTTATTAGAATGATTTGATCCAATTCTTACTGGGATGTCTGCGTTTTTTAGCAAAGTGAGTCAATCCTAAGGCATGATATTCTACTTACCATGCCTTTCAAACAACACCTCTCCTGAGATGAGTCACCAGAAACACGATTGAATTTCTAACGCCATTAATACTATGTTTTCAGGAAATTGAAAATATTGGTCACTTTTGGAATCTGGGTGTAAATGTTTGAAGTAAATGAAGTGTTTCTGTATAATTAGCAAAATATGAGACAAAGGCATCTTCATTGTAATCAGGTCTTTTGCAAAATAATTTTATATGTATTTCCATTCATGCAAAGAACTGTATTACCAATTTCAGTGACATAGTTTGTAATCAAAACTATAAACTTCTGGAAAAAAAGCATAATCCCCACTGAACATAATAGTAGGGATAGGGAAAGAAATTTCTAAGCTTAGGCCTAAACATGAAGCTTACTTCCTTTTTAATCTTTGGGTTCAGTTGGGGGTAGGTTCTAAGACATGAAGTTTAAATGTTACTGTCTCAGGTGCCCACCTCATGAAGACATTCCAAATCCATGATCTTAACAGCGAAAGGAAAAAGCAATGAGTAGCTGCTTCAAAAACCACAATTATTCTATGTGAGTTAAATTTCCTACTTCAGATCACAGTACTACACACTAGTGACTAACAGCCAGGTCTAGTTTCCATCCCCTTCTGTCTTTTGCAAAGTGACAGCATTCTAAATCACCATTTCAATCCTGTTGATGACCCTGGAGTGGGGATTGGAGGAGTCCGTGAGAGACGTGAGAGACACTGGCTCTCCTAGAACTGCTTTTGCAGAAAACACCACATGCTGTCAATACAGCCAAACAGCTTTGTAACTGCAGCTTTTGAAAGAGTTTGGAAAGGAAAAACACAAAATATGCAACACGTCTAAGATTAGTAACATTTTCACTTTTGTGACATTTGACAAAATACATTTTTGCTTGTAGTTCAGGAAAAAGTCTATGCAGACAAAACAGTGGAAACTACGGAAACGGTGGCCATTCAGCTTTTGGCTAAAGCATCAATTTTCAAATACGGCGCTATGGCAACAACACCAAAAGGCTAAGAAAGTGTTTTCACCATCTGCAGGCCAGCATTTTGTGCTCCCATTTGCTGTGGCTATCGCCTCGAGTCCGGGCAATGGGGAGCTACTAAAGATTCGAACCACGCAGTGTTTCATGAGGAAACGGAATGAAAGTGGGCCACGCAACGGGCCAGACAGGCACGTAGCTCAGCAACTTCCTGCTTCCTGTGACCTTTGCAGACCTGAAATGGGGACCTCAGAGAACATCACCTGCAGCACATCTGACAGTTAGATCATTCAACACGTTCACAGAGGCCAGAGAGGCCGAGAAGTTGAAGAGAAAATGGTAAAAGGAAAGCAAATGCATTTCCAGGGATTTTATAACATTATGAAATTCACTGATAAATTTGCCACAAGTTGGCAAGTAGAGAAACATTATCAAATCCCAGTAAAACACATTACTATCTACCTTTGTTTATTACTCCTGGTGTCGAGAATTTTTGTCAAGCAAAATAACTGCAGTGAATCCAGGACTTTTAATCAAAAAATAATCTTGTTTTAGTGATTTGACCTAACATTCCCTCTTGAAGCCAACTGCAAGAAAAATATAGGGACCATTAGGAAGGAGGACCTCTATGGTCAGAAGAAAAATAGATAAAAGTTTCCCCTTTAAAGAGAACAGTGCCAATTCTTTTTCATCTTTTACAAAAAGACAAATAAATTTTTTTGTGGGAGTACATTTTAATTTTATGCGACTTCTTGTACTGGTAAATGAAGTTTGCATTTAAATCTATACTGTGAGCTTCCTTTTGGTTTAAAGGATTCTAATGTAAACCAATAAGGCTGTACTAGTAACACTGTAAAGATGTAAATTAGCTTTATGATGCTGTAGTGTGGTGAAGCTATGAATTACAACATTTTTGTGGCACAATTTTCAGTCATGGTTAGAGCATGACTGTTAGACTTAAATGTCTGCAATCACTGACTGGCATTAAGTGGGATGTTTTGAAAAAAAATTAACCTTCAGTGTATTTAGGTCCATTTTAATTTTTGTTTCATTTTGCACTCAGACCATCAGACTTCCAAATTAAGTGCCTAGAATAATGAGTATCTTTCAAGAGAGGTATTTGTGTTCTGACAGATAAGTATCATAGAAAAAGCTTTGGGTCACAGTAAATAACCAAGAGTTCAAGTGAGGCTTTGTTGACCTGCAATACTTTTGCTCCACAAACATACCTTAGTCTATAAATCTCACAACCCTGGATTCTCTTTGAAATTATATTGTAAAGCACCATCCTTAACATTCAATGACCAGAGAGTTTCATACATTAATGCAGAAATCCTATGTAATATAATAGCTGAAGAAAGAAATATAAAGGAAACAAAAGAATTGGAATGAAATGTGGGCTGAAATCTGAGGTGAATCATATTAATGTTGCCCTTTGTTACTATATGTAATGTGATCTTCAAGGGTGTAGATAAATCTGGGCCAAAAAAAGAAGCCCCCAAGTGGAGGAAATTTTAGACATTCAGGTATTAACCACAATCTCATCTCATTTTAAAATAATCTAGAGCGGTTCCAAGGGAAATCACTTAAATTTCAATTCTTTTAAAATACTATTTTTAAAAAAATCTACAAAGGACTTGTGTGGATTCACAGGATAGATGAAACAGTTATTAGGCCAATTAGAATGGAAGAGGGAAAAAGTGCAAGATGATTGAAAACGAATCCTCCAAGGTGTAAGTTAACATAAGCTCCACGAGCGTTACATAGGTCATTCCTCAGCAGATCGATGCAGGCTCTCCCTGTGCCACCCGCCAGTCCACTCTCCAGTGCATTGCAACTGACTGTCTAGGTTCATCTCTCTCCAAAGTCAAATTAATAAGAGAAGAATGATTTCCATTTTAATGCTGTCTATGAGTCCTTCCCCAGAAGAAAATAAATGAGTGGAGCACATTGGCAAAAAGGTGTTTTCCTGACCTACGCATTTTGATATTTTGAAAATGTGCTCAATGGATTTAAGATGATTTGTCCTATGTAATAAGCCTTTGGTTCCTGAGAAAAACAAATGATTTTGAGTTACGTATAGCAAAGTCTTGTATCTAATACAGGGGAACACAAATACCACACATTAGTTAGAGAAAATGGCCAATGCATTGAAGATTTCTTCAATGTTTACCCATGGTACCATGAATTCAACCTGTCATGAGGTCTATCGCCTCTTGAGATGAGATCCACAATCCATAATAATTTTTAAGTAAGAGATCTAAAAACTGGGTGTTAAAAAACTGATTATATGCCCATAGTCAAATTCCTTATTTCCTTCACTCCCTGCCTACTTTATCCTATTCTAATGTAGCCAACCTCAAAGTAGCTCATGAGCTGCCTGGTGGCTAATCTCAGTTTATGACTTTGGTTGTCCTGATTACAGAAAGGACATTACCAGATGATGAGTAGTAGCATTATATCTGTTCATCTTTAGTCTACCAGAATACCTTGTCAAAAAGAATTCAATAGGACATAAAGATTGAGTCAACTGTTAAGGTGAATGTTGTGAATTTTCAGTATATTCTTTATTCTTTATAGTATTACTGTCTGCTCCTTTAAAAAAGAATTATAAAGTGATAGCCACATATTAGTAATTGTATAGAGAATACTATATGATGGAGGTGAGCCACCAGATCTTAAGGCTCCTGCAGAATGTGTATGGCTCTTAAGACACTATGGCAGACGTATTCCTTAGGTGTGTTTATTCAGGTATCACTTGTAGCAAAGACTATCTGCTAATTCTCCATGAAGCAAAAGGAAGATGACTTAGAGCCCTGTGAAGAGGTTTGGTGATGGCATAACACTGAAAAGTTGGAAAATTTCTAGAATTTGGGTTGGAAAGCACAGGAAAGCTCATTCACTTATCACAAAACTGCCCTTGCACTGATTGATGTCTGTCTCCCAGAGTGACTGCTTATTTAAGGACTGTGACATCTGCAGCTCACATGTACCCTTTGACTTAGCTAGACTTTTGCTGTCTCTATATACATGTACTAAGCTGTGCTCTAATAGCACTCTGCAATTTGAGTGGCTTATCTGGGAATAGAGATGCTCTTGTTGAGTCAGATGGAATATATTTTCATATCAAAAGATTTAATTATCTTCCTTTAACCCATTCTATTCCACTGCATAAAGGAAGATGAGAAGAAATGGGGAAAAATGAAAGTGAGGCACAGCACGCAAACTAGTTTGTGGTCTATCTTACTTTTCAGTCTCATGTCCAGGAAGTGGCTAATACAGGCAGGAAATTGGTGCTGGTGTGATAGATTGAGATTCTGAATTCTGTATGCCTTCCTTGACAATGGTGAAGTCATACAAATGCCTCATACAGGATTGGCAACCCTGTTTCATCATAAAAACCAGTTTTACAATGATTCCCAAATTCATAGATGACAGTTAGTAGAAAAGCTCTGACAATCTGGTACCAGAATCAGCTGGTCCTATGGGGCATATCATTAAAAACCTGTTTCAGAACATGCACTTAAACAGTCTTTGTCTCCTAGCTTTACCACAGCTCAACTTTTCCCATGACTACTTCAAGGTAGATATGCCCTCACCTCTATCCTTGCCATGCCAAATCAGAGGATGGCATCTATTGTTAACCTGTGTGTGGATTCAAAGGAGACAGTACAGCTCTCCTATGTCTAGAAGAACTTGGACTTTTCCCTACTAACATCTTTCAGATAAACAACTTTCAGTTTCTTCAACCAAGGAAGCTCACTGATCATAAAGGCTGAATTCCCCAAGTGCCACTGGGTAGAAAGCTGCCTCTTTCCCATTTAAAGCAATGTCCCAAAGCTGGCCATGCCTCTGCCTCATGAGAGGAAGGAAACTAGAGTCCATTTTGCCTGCTGTAATTGAAGTCAGCTTCATCAAGCTGTGATTCTGTAATGTTCGAGAGTTTCGTATGTGTCCTTCCAATTTCTTCAAGGGCACAGGCCAGGGAGTCAAGGTCACCATCGTGCTGATGACGAGCTTCCCACAGGTTCAGAATGACAGCAGATGGGCTACTTTGTGTAGCAAAATAAGATAAATTCCTAGAGAGAGGTAAACAAAAAATAAAAACCATCATATGAAAATTTTAAATAAACTTTAGTATGTATTATTTCTATGGGGTACAAAGTTATTCTAAGGTACAGCTGGGGCAGCTGGGTTTTTATCTCTATCCTCAACTGGAACTGTACTTTGAAATACTACGCATGCCTCTAAGGCTTATCTCTGTTCTCTTTCCTTAAACAGTGTGCTTTTCTCTTGACCACCCTCTTGACATTACTCCATTAGTTCATGTGATAATATAACTCATTCCTTGCTTTCAAAATATCTTTCCCATCCCACACTCAGTAAACATAAGGATTGCTGAGGTCTTATCTCTGATTTCTTGTTCTTCTTTTCTTCATCAGTAGGTCCATATATGAAAAGATGTAGTTAATTTCAAGTGTCTAAATCTGTGTCTCCAATCTTGACAACTAATGAAAGCTAGCTATAGATCTCCCAAAGCTTTGAGGGCTGCTCCCACTGCAATTCCCCTCCACCCTTCACACTCAGTGTTCCAGAGAGGATACCATGACCATTCCTCCAGATCCGTTCCCTTAGTAACTATCACACTATGGCATTTGTATTTGATACCTCTTTTAGTATTGCTTCTTCTTTCCTTTGTGATATATTCATTGGCCTCAGCCTTCCTCTCCAGTCATGCTACTCATACTCATAAGTAATTTATATTCCATTACTTTTTGGCCTGAATCACAGCAAACATTTCCAAATTCTGTCTCCAAATCCTCCATTGAATTCCTACTGCATTCTATTTCCTCAGTCATTATTTATTCTTTCCTCAACACAGTTACTGGGATACACAATACATATCTCTGGAAATCTCCTATGTATTTATATGAACATACATACATACATACACCCAAGTCCTTTTGTGGTCCTTGAGTCATCACAGAAGTCCTGCTTCTTGCTTTCATTTAATCTATTCCACTCACTAGGAACATCTACTTCATTCCCTTGCCCCAATTTTCAAAAGTACATACTCGTCCAATGTGTGCTTCCAATCCCATTTTCTCTTTCCTCAAAATGATTGATACCTTCTCTGAACTTTTGTTATCCTTGGCTTAAGCTCTTATCACGGTTGCATATGTGTGAACTCTGTCCTGCCCATTCAGCTCTAAATGCCTTAAAGGATCATATTTAAATGAGTTTCTGAATTTGCTGCAGCACTTATCATAACATGCTGACAGGTGTTTATTCAACACCCATTACCTGAATAATTGAGTCATACAAGGCTTTTCTCAGATGACACAGTTTCTTCAGTGGAAAATGATAACCTTTTGGGCAGCAACTTCACTTTGATGAAGATCAGGATAACACACAGGATTAAAGGTCATTGTTTTTCATAGCAACACTTACAGTAAGGACAGAAATGTCATGGCTGGTGAAATTCTGATGAGTTTAAGCTTTTTCAAAGTGTCTGCTTTAGGGATGGGGCTACTTCCTGCCACTTTTCTCAGCACATACTCACTAAGTGGATTTATAGAGCGAAGAGTACTTGGAAGAGGAGACACATTTTTAATGGCATACTACCATTTACAAGCAACACACACACACACACACACACAAACACACACACACACACACACACACACACACACACACACCTGTTCTGCATGAATGAAATTTGATATTTTCCAAAATTCTCAAGTGGCCATTTGCAGCCAAATGGTTGCCTTATCATATGGATTTCAAGGTCTTTAAGTATACATTCTACTACCTAGATAAATTTAACTGAGAAAGGAAGGTGGCCAGCTCAAAAATATTCTTTCTAGTTTCTTTGCAATCTTTCATTCCTTTCTTTATTTTTTTAAGTGCTTTTTATTTCTACCCAATGAAAATATTACAGCAACACCTGCATCAGTCATTGATGGGATCCTTTATCTTTTATTGGAGAACTCCATTTGAATATTGGCACTTCTTCCTGGCCATGTTGAAATGTTATTATCGCCCTGCAGACACCCTCCTTCATTTTCAGCAGGATGCAGACTGGAGGAATCATGAGGGGAAAACACCCTGAGCACGGAGGCCAGACCTCACTCTGGGAAGCCTGTACATCTCTTGTGGTATCCACTATCAGAATAACAGCCACAGTCGTACTTTTGTTTTTCTGATCCCCATTGTTTTCTCACAGACTGAAGCAACAGCAATAAGGGAAGCACCAGCTTCTTCACAATTTAGTGAGGATTCATATTTTGCATTTGCTATTGAGCATCAGTGATCTTGGGTTCTGTGGAAGTGACTGGATAGAAACCTTATGTTCCTATTAACCCAAAAGTCAGACTATCATCTGTATCAGGATCAGCAAATATTTTCTGTAAAGGGCCAGACAGTAAATATTTCTGGCCTTGGGGACCTCAGATTTCTTTGTGGCCGTTGTTCCACTCTGCCAAGTAGTGCAAAACAGCAGGTTTTGGCAATGTATATGCTAATGAATGTGGTTGTTTACCAAAAAAACTTCATGTAGTGACAATGAAATTTGATTGCTAAATGGTTTGCATGTTTCCCACATTACTACTCTCCTTTTGAATTTTTCTGACCATTAAAAAAAAATTGGCTGCACTTATGAAACCAGGCAGTAAATCATGTATGACTGTCACCACTGCATTGACCCCTGCCCTACACTACTTATAAACCAAACTAGATGTCCATAGGTGACAGTTATTTGAAAGATTAGCCTTGTTTGCAAAGAAGCACCGAGATGGACAATGTTCCTGAATTCCAAGCCACGTGTTCTGTTCCAGGTACTCGGATAGTTTTATCCTTTCAAATGTTGGGGAATCTTTGACACTTGCAGACGTAACAATACGACTAATCATAAAAGTCACAATAAGGGATGTACGAGAGAGGTATAAAGGATATGTTTTCAAATTAATGATGAATTTTCATTTCAATACAGCACGAAAACTCTCCATGACTCTAAATGGGGTGAAGGGTGTATTGGGTACACCCGCCCAGAGGAAGGTGGGATTAGGGCCTAGAGCAGAAGGACTCCTGCTAGCCATGTAGCTCTGAACAGTCCTGCCAGGTTCTGGATTAGCACAGAGGACTAAAGGAAGCTCAATGAGCAAATGAGTCTGAAATAAAACTCACTTGGCCCAAACCTCTGAACATATTGTAGCTAGTGAAATGTGCTTCCCAAAGCAAGTTTTAGATTTATTCTTTGAATTTACACAAGCACACTCAGCATAACACATCTAAATTTCAAATTCTACTTCATTTTCGTACATCTGTAAAGGAGCTTATCAGCCTTTTCACAAATAATGCTACAACTTTGCAATTAATAAGTATTAAAGTATACCCCCCTGTCTACAACAGAAAAATGAGTATCTAAAAAACCTGAAATTCTAATGTGCTATTTCTCAAATATAACTATGCTATTTTACTGAGTGAACAGATGCAAACACATTATGAGATTTTGAAAATTGATGTGACATATATATCCATTTGGTTATCTTCATACCACCCTTTAAAGATTACTCTGATCCTAATCTCTGTGGCCTATTTCTCTTCATGATGTTGCGGCTACGTGGGGCACCAGGAAGCTATTACAAAGTATAAGTCACAGTAATAGTTTAACTTAAGCAATTTCCTAAGTCTGTCTCCCTCTGAAATGAAACTAAAACATTAGCACAAAATAGTAATCCTGGATAATTAGGTAGAAGGCTAAAAGTGAAGCTTATTTGTTTTTTTTTCTATAGAGACTTTTAATGTAGCCAATATTTATTATGTTCATCTTCAATGCTTCTATTTTTCCTTTTTTTATGACTCCACTTGAGGAATCTTTTTGCTGCAGTCTTTAAAATTTCTCTTCAATGGAGGTAACACAGAAAATTAAGGTTTAGTTTTTGTCATGCTATAAAGATGTTAAATATAATGTAGGTAAGATTATCTAACCATTAAGTTTTAGGAATTTACTTTATAATCATTGTATGACTTCAGTTAATTTGCTCTAAAAGTGATAGACTCTATGGTCTGATCTTTGGAACTCTCACTGACTGAGTACAGAGAAACAGTAAAATACATGAGAGCAAGGAGATCAAAGTTTACGCTAAGACAGCTAATAATTTTCCGTGTAAGTTCACTGAATAGTAGTTGTTTATTAAAGTTAATTTTGTTTCATTGAGCTCAAGTACTTTCCATACACCTAAATTCCTGGGTGTTTATTTTATTACCATGATTAATTCCATCTTCCAGAGTCTTCCCTATCCTTATTCTTGTCCTCAGTTGAAAGCCTGAGCTTCATTTGGAAGCCACAGTAGAATTGGAAAAAAGTGAATCTTTACCAATTTCAATAACTGAGCAACAAGCAACATACAAAGCTAAAGGTTTTTTTTTTTTTTTAATTA
>NDGM011129692.1:0-19573 GCA_002564305.1 Octomys mimax | reverse complement strand
TGAAGCCTGGTGCAGGGAAAGCAGAGGACAGCTGCCCCGCACTGTGTGGCCTTTCCTGCCTCTGCCCCGTGCCCGTCCTGCCTGCCCAGCCTTCTCTTCTTGGTCATGTTGCACGCCCAAGCCCATCTCCCTGGAGGCTGTAATCACCCACTTCCTGCTCCTCCCTCCCGCCCTCTGCACTCCTCACTGACTCCACCCGGACCACTCCAGCCTCCGACTCCGTGAGCCGCCTCTACTGACTGCATCACTTCTGCCCAGGATGCTCCACCAAGACAGAGAGCAGAAAGCACGCCCTATGCCTGGAGTCAGAGATGCGGCACCCTGCTGTCCTCGCAGGCAATGAGCACTTGCCTCTGTCCGCATTCCTGGGGGCAAGACAGCAGAAAGTGCTTGGAGTTCTGAGTCAGACACTTACAGAGGACTCTGCAGGACCTGCACCTGGCTACTGAAACTCCATAGTGTGCGCACCTGTAAAGAGTGGGATGAGCCATGGCCTCCAGGTTTCTTTTCAGCCCGGATATCCTCTATGTCTACAAGGGCCTAAGGATGATGCCTCTGCCAGTGTGTGCTTCCGGATCGTCTTTAGTAGCCCAGGACAAATCTGTGCCATGAGCAATTATGTCCATCAAACGGTCTCTAACTCCCAGAAACACCTGATCTTGCCCTTCCCAGTGTGCTAGGTGGGCCAGCTCTGTGAAGTCCGCATACATATCACGACCAACTCAGCGATTGTGTGAGTAGCTGATTTGATCGTGTGAGTAAGTAGCTGAGTAGCTGCCTTGTGCCGCACATGGGGCTGAGTCCTGGTGATGCAGCCCTTAAGGCTCACAGGGTGGGCAGGTGGAGAAAGGGACCAATCAGTGCAGCTCGGCTTCCTCAGCTCCGTGACTCAGCATGCCCAGCCTGTGACCAGAGGGCCAAGCCCAGGCTGGAGAGTCACAGAGGTGACGATGCAGGTGAGCTCTTATCAGAGGGCAGAAGGGATTATGGAGTCCCACAGTAGAAGGAGTGCTGGGCACAGGACCAAAATTTGGAGAAACTAAGTCAGGTCCTTACAGCTAGAGGGTTGAAAGAGGCAAGGGTGAGACAGCTCTGAGCAGTAGGCAAGACCCAGGACACCCTGCAGCCCAGAGTGTGTTTGGGCACAAAAACTGGGTGCAGTTCCTCTTCCTCAAAAAAGGAGCTGCCTTTCCCCCAAACTCTGGGCCCCTCTGGGAAAAGCCAGCTAGCCTGGATTCATCACCCACCAAGACGGAGATTCCTCTGTCCTTTCTTGTCTGCTCCTGGCACTGCTCCACTCAGAAGCCACAGTGAGGCATGAGAAACTGTAGAAATGTTGGACAGAAAGCAGAGACATAGACAAGAAAGAGCAGAGGGACACTGAGAGATGGGGATGATATGCCCAAGACCACACACAGCACCGGCAAATCCTGAGCTCAGATTCACAGCTAGATCTTCTGCCAGCACGCTCAGTGCCCTCCGTCCTAGCCTGGAGTACAGAATTTCCTGTGTTCACATGCACCCGAGCCGTGGTATTTCTGGACGTGGTTCTGTTCCCTGTTTCTGTCCGTGACCATTCTGTGTCTTCACCAGTCCCTGAGTGGCAGGAAGGTGTGGGAAGACCATGGGGGTGAAAGGACAGACTGCAGCCCTGGGTCAGAAAAGGCACAGGAGGTGGGGCGCTCCCTCCTTCCCTTTCCGCTCTGCTCCCTTTAACTTGGCTTTGAATGGGCTGACCCTTGGGGACCGGCTTTTTGACTTCCTTTCCCAAGAACTGGGGGCTCTGTGGATACGAAGGATAATTGGTGATGCACTATGGGGTTTCTTGACTATAAAGGACTACGTAGGTGCGTAAAATTATCATTGCCACTTTCTGTTCAAGAAGAGAGCTTTTAGAAAAAACTCAGGTATGTAATTTTCAGCTTTCCTCCCAGACTGCCTGGGGCCATATTTAACAGGAACATCATATTCCTTTGGGTGCACATAATGAGGGTGTTTTTGTGACTAGTTAACACTGCCTTGAGAAGTGCGTTATGTAACAACACTTTCTCCGACAGAAAACCGTCAGGAGTCAGCCAGCCACCTCTCCCGACCCTTGACTCACGGGGAAGGAAAACCACATCGCCAACTTAATCACATAGGTGGATCAAATTCAAATAATTAATTAACAAGCACCTTCTTTGGGGCAATTCTATAAGTAGATTGGGAACTTCTGCAGGGGTGATGATGTCCTACCTATAAGAGACGCCCCAATCTCTCTGGTGCACAGCGAAATGCTTTGATCCACCTCCCTCCAGGCATAGATAATTTTGCAAGTTCACTCTGGGGTGAAGCCAGGCTGAATTTCAAGCTTTTGGAGATAGCAGACCTTTCTGGATCTTAAATGACAGCCCGATTCCTTACGCATGTTCTTCCCAAGACACCTTGGTCCAGGCCTATCTGTAGGGCTTTCCCTGCAGACGAGGTGACGTCTCCTACGTGGGAAACTCACCATGGCTCCAGCCAGCTGGTTCCCCACACTGTGAATTATCCCTGGAGTGCAATATTTTTTAAAAGAAAAAAAAAAGGGCTTAAAAAAGACCTCATTTTTTAGAGTAGTCTTACATATGCAGATTGCAGAAGGCATCTGCAGAAGGGCTCCTACCTCCTCCCGAGCTGTGTCACTTACGAGGAGCAGCTTGTACGTGTGGTGTGTCACCTGCTAGCAGTGAGTCGCCCCCCTGCATGCCTGCTGACATCTCTGGATGTGCACAGTTTTACCCACATTCCTTTTTCTGTTCTGGTTTCATCCTGGGTAATATGTGACGTGCAATTCTTATGTTACTTTAGTCTCCTCTTGGCTCTCAATTTTCTGCCCAGACTTTCTATATTTGGAGACCTTAGGAGTTTTTGAAGAGTACTCATCGAGGATTTTTTTTTTGAAAGCTTTTCCTCTATGAAGATTTATAGGATGTGTTCTCACGATACGTCCAGGGCTGGGCTTAATGGGGTGGAAGCGCATGCAGGTAAAGCAGCGCTTTCGCCCTGCTGCACACAGTCAGAGTTACAGAGCATTAGCCCGGCTTGTGATGCTGAGGCCAGCCCCAGCCACCTGCTTGATGTGGCACCTATGACCATTTGCCCTTGGAAAGGCTCTCTCTCCTCTCTCCAAGCTGAAGTCTTTGAAATAAAGTCACTGTGCTCAACACACGGTGGAGAGAAGAATTCGTGTCCCTGCCTTGAGGGACGTGCACAGGCACATACCACTGCATGTCTTGTGGGTGTGAGCCATCCTCTCACTTTCCACTGTCTTCAGTCATTTATTTATAATGCTACAGATCCAAGCGCACGTACTTTATACTTGGAGTTTTAGTTCTGTGCCATTTTGTTTCCATTCTTAAACTGTTATAACTTTGCCTGTCGCGAGTCCTGTCTGTCAGCTCCTGGGTTCCTGCAACACATCCCAAGGTTGAGTTTAATCGAAGCCCTTCCTCACTTCCAGGCATCGGAGGATGCACCAGGCATATGGGCTCTACCTGCTTTGTCTTCTGTGATGAATGCTGGATCACTAGTGAAGTGCTCCTGCTGCAGAGATCTTCTCTCAGCCTTTGAGCAAGCTTTAGAATGGACACAGAATGATACCTGTGTGAGCAGAGCCTGTGCCCTCTCTGCGGGGATGGTGGCCTGACCACTGGTGGACCAATGTGTGGGAGGACACTGCAGCCAAACAGAAGAACACCAGAAGGGCCTGCAGCCACAGGCACACTTATTCCTGAGACCAGTGTGGCTTACTCGGGCTCAGCGGGCTGAACATTTGCAGCTGAGAGCAACCAGCCAGCCAGCCTGGTCCATCTGCTGACAGGATACTGCAGGCATCCACTTGCAAAGACATTTGGAGGAATCTTCGGTTTAGACAAGACCGCGATTGGAGAGGGCGGGTGGGGGGAAACACTGCCTCAGTGTCATGTGCCAGCCCACATTAACAACTAATGAAAGCTGATTGTATTTAGCAGGTTTTAATATAAATTAGGTTAATGGTGACACATTTGAAATAGTACACGGAAATTTCAGTCTGTAATAACAAGCTAACAGATGTTGGCATTTTTATTATTAATTATACATTTCATTATCATCTGATTATTGTCAAACATTGTTTGACGGAAAAATTGTATAAATGATTCATACACATTTGTTACGATGTTAAAAGGTGTGAGTGCCTGTTTTATTAATGCAGTCACTTGAGTTGTTGGATATCATTCTTAAAAATCTCAAGTTTAATTGAAACTATTGAGCCACACACAATATGCTACAGCAATCCTTGTCTTAACTGTGCTTGTCGTGGGGAGATCTCTACGAGCCCCACCCACCTTCTACTGTCTTTGGTGCAAGGCCCAAGGCCATGCTGATTCCCAGGGAAACCTGGTGTTTTCTCTGGACAGCTCCACCAAGCATCCTTTCATCATTTCTCCAAGGACCCACAGAGAGATGGCTACCAACTTGCTCTTCTAGAATTGTGGAGACTGATTCATTGGTTTTTGACAAACTGAATTAACAAACCAGCAGCATAGGCAGCCACTAGCTAGACCAATAAAATTTAAAATGAGATCCCTCCCCCTTCATATTCCTGGTCAAGTCTGATTATACAATACATAACTCTACAGATAATCTGTTTGTACCAGAAACATAATGCTTCTGGTCAGATATTATTCTCGTTGGGGCTTGCTGAGTACTTCTGAAAGTTTAGGCTCCACAAGAACTGCTTGAGGTTTATACACCATCTAGGGCTTCCATTAGGCAAGGGGTTCCATCAGCGAATTGGAGCATATGTCATTGGTAGTCTTCCAAGAATGGTGCAGAGGCACTGGATGCTCCAAAAGAAGAATTGGTAATGAGATTAGGGACATTAAGCAGAAGAGATAGCTAGTCGTAAGCCAGTAGTTGTGTTAGTATCAGGTACTATTTCATTTATGTGATTTGAAAGAAGCTAAGAGCTTTTCTGAAAATAACTGCTCCCGGAAGCTCATCAGTACCACAGCCCAACTATGCTCCAGAGGGTCTATGATTCCCATATGAATCACCTTCCTTAGAGAACTGGAAAGGTGCTGGTGGCAGAGGGTCAGTGAGAAATGTTCTTGTTTCCTGTGCACTGGGGTATTCATGCATGGGCTGTCTGCCCCTGAAAGTGTGTCCAACATCAGCTAAGTGGCTAACCCTGGGACACTAACGTGGCTCTGACTGATTAGTACATGGACCCTGTAGCATCTGCCTTTGATCTCCACCATGAAGCGTGAGAGCAGGTGTTCAGAAATGTAACAAGATTCCAAATGACACTTAGCAGCGTTTCTGGCTAGGAGGGTACCTCTTGCAGAGAAGTACAGTACTTCACTACATGCTTGGAGCCCATGGGAGAAACCCCTAAGTCTGCTGCAGTGACAATAAGTGATGATCACACTGGCTTTGTGGGGCTGTGCTCCAACCAATCAAAGCAGAAATTTTACTTTGCTGAGAAGATGTGGAACATCAGCCCAGAGTTGGGGTGCTCAGAGCCAAAACCCAACTCTAAACAGGCCATCCCCAGCTTTATTCTCTGCCTTCTCTTCTCAGCATCTCCTCTCACCTCTGCATAAGTACCCATCCATCCCTTCAGGAGCCCTCATGTACCTGCCATCAAGTTACCACCTTACAAAATCTATCCCCACAGCTCAGCCTAGGGCAGCCACGAGTAGGTCTGGGTCTGATGAAAAATCAGCAGGGAATCTTCTAACAAGAAAAGAGAAGCTAGAAACCCATCTAGTAGGTTTATATTTGCATGCATGGTCAGAGCACTGGGCCTTCAGCATTATGGGCCCCTCCAACAGTAGCTATGCGGTAGGACAAAGGGTGTGTGCTGGTGTTTGCCCTGTAGCCCTAGGGCTGGCCTTACTGGGGAAACCCACAAACCTGCATTCGGGTAAGTGAAACTCGTTCCCTTGACTATGAGATGTTACTGATATTAGGAGATGCAGAATGTTAAGAGGAAATGCTAGATCTGCAAGTGTAAGTATTGTACTGCCTTTGTAGAGTAAGAAACTGAAAGAGTAAATGAAATCCAAAAGTACAATAGATACTATGAAAGGGAAAGAAACTGCTTAAAAGCAAAGAACAACTGGGATGGAAAAAGGAGAAAAAATAAGAAAGGAAGAAAGGAAAAAAATATATATGCTAAGATAATTGTACTACTAATGCCTATTGGCTTATTGAAAGGAACAATTAATGCCTAATTGTTTGATCAATTTTGCATGCTTATATTTGGTAATCTGAACAACTACTTTGAAGATAACAATATGCAGCATAACAACCATTGTTAAAATTTCATATCATCATGTTTTGAAATTCTGCATTTTTTCTAAAATTCTCTTTAAAATAAGAGAGTGATAGAAAAGGACCAGGCAGAAAGCAATGCCCAGAGTTTGGGTGATTTCAGGGTGGGGAACCCCGAGGGTTTACCCCAGCCAGGAATATGTTAATTCTTTAAGAAATCAAAGGCGGGAACACTCATGAGATGGCCATGATCCATGCGAGAAAGTGGAGAGAGGAGGAGGAAAGGTAAAAGGGAGGGAGGGAGGGAGAGAGAGACACACAGACAGACAGACAGACAGACAGAGACAGAGAGAGACAGAGGAGAGACAGAGACAGAGATGGAGAGAGAGGAGAAGAGAAAGATAGAGACAGAGACAGAGACAGAAAGAAGGGGGGGAGAGAGCACACATGCAAGCCACAAACAGACTACACCTCTCTCATAATTCTGCACATGTCTGGCTCTAAGGAGAACCTGGGACAAAGGAGCACATTCTTGTACTATTAGGGTCTTACATTGGTTCAGCTCAGCCAATGGTATTTTTCAGACTGTGAATCAAGTTTGACAACCTACTCTTAATTCAGAGAGCAATAGGCTCCATCTGTGATGCTTTTAAATTTTATTTTATTGTTATACTCTTATTGTTCATATGCTAGTGATTTAAGTAAGTTTTAAAACTGTGTAACCACCACCACCACAGTTTGAGAACATTACCAGGATTCTTAAAAGATTTTGGGGACTGTTTCAGTCAATCCTGCTCCCCTTCTGTGCCAGTTTTCAGAAAAAAAGGGGATAACATTCTTCAGCAGTTATCTTTTCCAAGGCCGGGCACCAGGCTCCTAGAAGCCAGTTCTATGAGCAATCCTTTCCTCCGTTTCACCTGCCTTTGCCTTGTTCAGCCCAGTAAAGGCCATGGACTTGTCATTCCCTTTTCTTTGTATTTTGACTTCTATTCAACCTGATGTCTTTCCTAGGTGGATCTGAAAGGTGGAGGGTAAGAGGAGACTACACAGACAATGGACTTGAGGAATGACTAGGAGGTGAGTGCCTATGTAACTTTTATAGGGAGCTGCAGAAGATTCCAAATAGAACCAGCGAAATGGGACCCCCAGACCTATTCCTTTAGCCAGCATGAAAAGGTGGCCTCAAATAGGAAAGAAGTCATACCTTGAATATTCCAGTAAACCTCCAGGAGAAGAACCTTCACTCTCTCAAACTGAAGTTTCAGTAGGCTTTTACAGGAGTTGAGCTTCTACCCCACCCCTCACTTCTGATGAAGGAGGCTGCTCTCCTTCCTCTCTGCAGTGGTAGGCAGGTAACTGGCTCTCTGTCCCTTCTTGGCAGACACAGGAAGTGTTCCAAAGTCCCCCAATAAGTAGTAGAGCAGTGTCGGTAGGGTTTAGTGTGTGCTGAGTAGCCACACCTGCCTGGTGACCAGGAGAACAAGCAAGGCTGGTTAGCACTCCTGTCTCCCTCACTTTCTATGTCTTGTGCATCAAGGTGTTCAATACCCACCCCCGTGCCCACAATCATTGAAGAGGAATGAGGTGACTGGAGGAAGCATCCCTGGCACCCTCTTTATCCCCTTTTCTGTCAAGAGGCCAGTGGGACCAAGCAGGGATTGGAATTTCCGGCCCCACCCTTCAGTAACAGAGAGGAGTATGTCAGCACTTCTCCTTCCCCTTTAAAATGGAAGTGGGCTTCAGACAGGAGATAATTTTCCTCCCAGTCCTTGAGAGTGAGGCAGTAAAATCTGGTGCCTCACTTCTGCTAGGATCAAGGGGCCATTGAATGTCCACCCCACCCATTTTAACAAGACAGCATGAATTCCTACTGGTGTAGTCTCAGTGTAGCCCAACAGACACACTCATCTGGGCTTTATAATATATGCCAAAAGGGCAACTGCCTTCTGAAAATGAAGATGAAACGGGGTCCAGAGTCTCAAAAAGTACCACCTAAAATACTCTGCATACACTTGAAAAATCACTTACCATCCAAATAAGCACAAAAAGTCACATGAATGAGAAAAAAGACAGCATAATCAAGATGAATTAGAAGTTGAAATTTATTTCATGAGAATTTTAAAGAAGCCATCATAAAAATGTTTCAACAAATAATGACAAATTCTCTAGAAACAAGTGAAAAAAAATCTCAGGAAAGAAAAAATTAGAATTATATTCCAAAAGGACTACATAGAAAATACAAATTGGAGAACATAATAAGTAAAATTTAAAAATTGTTGGATGAGCTAATTGGTGTAGGGATAACAGAGGACAGAATCAATAAACTTAAGGATGAATCAATAAAATTTACCTGATCTAAATAGCAGAGAAAAGGTAGCCTAAAATAACTAACCAAGTCCTAACTATCTTAATAATGAAAAAACTAGCATGTATTTTCATATGGCAGAAGTATGAGAGAGAGAGAGAGAAAGAGAGAGAGAGAGACAAAGACAGAGACAGAGAGAGAGACAGAGAGAGACAGAGAGAAACAGAGTGACAGAGAGACAGAGAGACAGAGATTTGGGTGAGAGACAGAGAAAGACAGAGACAGAGAGACAGAGAGAGAGACAGAGAGACAGGGAACATGATTATGAAAAATTATTCAATTAAATAAGGCTGAATGTTTTCCAAATTTTACAAAGGACTTAAATCTTAAATCTACAGACTCAGAAAGCTGAGTGAAACTTAGTGAGAATAGACATGATGAAATCTATGCCACGATAAATAATAATTCAACATATTAAAACTGAAGACAAAGAAAACAGTTGTAAAACAAGCATAGAAAAATAACTTATAAGCAACAGGAATTAGAAGGACGGAGGACTTCTTATCTGAAACTATGGAAGTCAGAGGCAGTGGCACAGCACATCAGAGCTGTCAACTATGATTTCAACACTCAGCAAACTATCCTTTATCAAGGATTAGTAGAAAAAATAGCACACTCTAAGATGAAGCAAAAACTAAGATGATTTGTTGTTAGGAAACTTAATCTTAAAGAATAGCTAAAAGGGGGGCAGGCCAAATAGCTTAGTGGATTAAATCACCTGCAAAGAGGGGCAGGAGCTGGGGGTTCAGTCCCCAGGCCTGCTGTGCCAGTCGCACACCAGGGGTGCACTGAGACAGCGATTGAGACTGGGCATGGTGGTGTGCACCTGTAATCTCAGCTCTTGGGAGGCTGTAAACAGGCACATCACTATGAGTCTGACCCAGTAGTGAGGCCCTGAACACCCTGTAGACCCTTCCTTAAAAATACAAAATAAATAAATAAATAAAGATGAAAAAGAATGGCTAAAAACTAAGAGGAAATAATCATTTTTATTGTTTTTAAATTCTCTTTAAAATACAAAATTAAATAAACACTAAAAAATAAAGAATAATGGAAGCTTTTGCAAATTTCAAAGAAAAAGAATATGGGTGTAGTTAAATGTAGAAACAGGGAAAAGAGTGTCTACTTCCTGTGAGTTTCTTAAACGATATTTGGTCACTAAAGCAAAAGTCTTAACACTATCTGCTACAGTGCTCAATAAATTTTTAGAGATATAATTTAGGATAATTATGTTTTGAAATTGGAAAGGACAAAAGAAACTAAATGGAAACAGGATTTTTATGCTTTATTTGAAGCAATAATACACGGATGTCAGTGAACTATGCTTTGCCTTATAATGCAAAACATGCAACAACCTTTAAGAACACTATAGTGATAGTCTCAAGCACTGTAAATTAACCAAAATGGAATCCTAAATACATTCAAATAATCCATAAGAGAAGGGGAAAAAAGGAAGCAGAAAAGCAGGAAACAGAGGGAGCAACAAACACAAACAAAATGATGTAGTCAATACCAACAATCAAGCAAGATGAAAGATAAAAATGGGCAGAGGAAAGAAAAGAAAATTACTTAACTATATTATGCTCAGAAGAAAATCACTTCAGAATCAATGATGTGGACTTCGGAAGTACAGTGAAAAATGGAAAATATATATCATGACATCAGTAACAAGAAATTAGAAATGTTTATATTAATAAGTTTCATTTACAAGGAAAACATTTACTGTACAAATGAGTGGTCAGTCCACTAGGAGTGTGTAATGGCCATGAATGTGTGTCCAGTGTGTGCTGAGTAGCCACACCTGCCTGGCGACCAGGAGAACAAGCAAGGCTGGTTAGCACTCCTGTCTCCCTCGCTTTCTATGTCTTGTGCATCAAGGTGCGCAATACCCACCCCCGTGCCCACAATCATTGAAGAGGAGTGAGGTGACTGGAGGAAGCATCCCTGGCGCCCTCTTCCTCTCCTTTTCTGTCAAGAGATCAGTGGGGCCAAGCAGGGAGTGGAAATTCCGGCCCTGCCCTTTGGTAACAGAGAGGAGTATGTCGGCACTTCTCTTTCCCCTTTAAAATGGAAGTGGGCTTCAGATAGGAGATAAACTACATGTAAGCCAAAAACTGAGAACTGATAGTAGAAGCAGACAAATGCAGTCACAGTGGAAGACATCACCACCTCCTCCTCAGCAACACAAAGGCAAAGAGACTATAAACAAAACTATGCAAAATTTGAATAACACAGTCAACCAACAGGATCTAACACACACCCTATCCACAAGTAGCAAATTCCACTTTTTAGAAAGTTCCCATCGACTATTCTTCAAACGGACCACGTTTTATACCACAATACCAACTTCAACAAATAGAAAAGAAATAAAATCACACAGAATGTTTTCTCTAAGGAGAAATTAGTAAAAGGAAGACAACAGGAAACTTTTCTAATATTTGAAAAATAAATAGCACACTTTTCATCCATGGTCAAAGAGAAACTTGCAAAAGGAAGATGTAAAAACACAGAAATAAATAAAGAAGGGATTGTGACATTTCAAAGTATGTGGAAAGCAGCTAAAGCCAACGGAGAAAGGAACCTTAATAGCATTAGACACTCATAATAGGACTATAGGAATGTCTCAAATTGGTCATTTTAGTTCCTATCTTAAAAAAGCAGGAAAAAGAAAACAAAATAAGCCTTAATGAAGAAACTGAAATGCTAAAGAGAGAAATCAATGAAATTGAAAATAGGAAAGTGAGACACATCAATTAAAAAAATTACTATTTCAAAAACTCAAGTATTAAAACTGATAAACTTTAGCAAGACTGATAAAAATAAAGACACAAGTCATTGTTATTGTTAAAAATCCATCTTTTTCCACTAAAAAGAATCATTTGAAAAAATAAATAAAGAAAGAAAGAAAGAAAGAAAAAGAATCCACGCTACAACACAGTGTAAGAGAGAATACACTCACTCCCTATGTTGCTGCCCCCAAAAGCCATGAACTTTGTGGTTTAAAACAACCCGTATTTTCCCCCTTACGGCTCTGGAAATTCAAAATCTCAAAGCAGTTTCCGGGGTCTGCCTCTGGCGCCTCCGGATGAGTCCGTTGCCTGCATTTTGTGCTGCTGTAGCTCTGCTGGCTGCAGTCCTGGGCTCAGAGCTCCTGCTGACCTCCCACAAGCCCACGGCCCAGCAGTTCATCCCATTATCACATTGCTGTCTTCTCCCTGATGCATCTAAATCTCCACATCCTCCTGATTTCAGGAGACCCAGCACTGTGTTCTTGGTTCGCCCGTGTGACTCATGACAATCTTCACATTTCAAGATCTCTGACTTGCACCAGAAGAATCTCCCTTTGCCCTTAAGGTGATGTTACTTATAAGCTCCAAAAGCTGAGGTCTGCCACCACTCAACCTGCCACAGAACAGGACAAACAATTCTGGCCTCATAAAACTGTAATTTGGAATAAACAGATGCTCCAAAAACTACTAGCTGCTCAAACTCAATCAAGCAAAATAGCAACCTACAGGTCAAAACTATTACAGAAGTAGAATACTTTCTTTAAAAGCTCCTAAAAGAAGTTTTGAGCCCCAGAAGTCACCAATGAGAAGTTGTAGCCCACCTTTAGAGAAAAAAGTTAATCCTAACTTCATATAATCTCCTTCACACAGAGATGAGGAGAGAACACACGTTGTCACTAATTCCTGGGCTTGCTACTGCTGTGCTACCAAAGTCAGACGCGATAATGCAAAAACTAGGACGCTATAGACTACTATTTCTTATTGACTAAGGATACAAAATCCACTAATATCTTTAGCAAACAAAATGTAGCAATGTATAACAAAACCATGAACCATGACCAGATGGGATTTTTTCCAAGTATACAAGTCTGATTTCATACTTTCTTCAAGAATAAATTATTGTGACATATTATATTACCAGGCTGAAGAGGAAAAGTCACATGATTAAGTCAGTAAACACAGAAAAAGTGTTTGACAAAGCCTAACATCCATTTTTTATTAAAAAGTAGTCTTAGTAAAACAAGTATAGAGAAAACCTTCCCAAACTTGATAAAAAAAAATCAACCTAATCCCAACAGCTAATATCATCCATAATAGTGAAAGATAAGCACTAACCTAGGAGAGGTCTGGTTGTACTATTTTGTGATGCAGTACTGGAGGAGCGGTCCCATTCATTTCAAAAGGGCAGGAAGAAGAGAGGACATAACAACTGGACACAAAGGAATGAAACCTTCCTATTGACAGCGGACACAACCGGTCTGTACAGAAAAACCCAATAGTATCTACCAAAAGTCTCAAAATTAATAAATGAGTTAGTAAAAAAAACCCTCTTTCTTATATAACTAAAAGTTAACACGTATACTCTGAAGATAAAAAGTAGGATAAAAAGCATGATGTTTAAAATCTTTTTAAAAAATAGTAAGAATCATATTCACTCTTATCTGTCTCATATAGATGGCGCATATTTCAATAAGACCTCATAAAAGCACATTATCACTTACGATCATTTCTAAGAAAATATGCTGAGGACTTGGCAGACCTAATGAGAACCACAAATATATATGTTCTCTGTATGCTGAAAATAAAAAGTGCTACTGACAGAAATTTTTAAAAAACTTAAATAAACCAAGAAACTTCATATTTATAAGTTGGAAAAAATCAATAAAATAAGAATATTGATTTGATTCACTTTAATCTAATTTATGGCTTTACTGCAATTAGTATCTGGCTCCCAGTAATGTTTTCTGAAGTTAAAGCTGAGCCTGCTCTAAAGTTTGCAAGGAAAGAATGAGTTAACACTAGATGTAACAATCTGGAAAAAGGAAAATTGAGTCAGTGGACTCACCCCCTCCTATATTAGGTCTAGCTGGTGTAAGCAGGAAGGCCATTGAATTTCATGACTTATCATTCAGCTACAGTAATCAGCAGTGTCTGGCACTGGTGAAGGGACAGATACACAGATCGATAGCACAAAATAGAGGACCCAGAAACTGAGCTGCAGGATTGGAATTTGTTATGTTTTATGAATTGAGGACAAGGTCTATAGTGTCTACAGGGTCACACTACGTAGATCAGACACATAGTGGTTCTCCTGTTTTCAGCCTCCCAAGTGCTGGGATTACAGGCACACACCTCCATACTCAGTCTCAATCATCATCTTAGTGCGCATGAGGAATGCACGACATGCAGAGGACCAAACGCCAGCCACTATGCTCTGCTGAAGCAGGTGCTTTAGTCCGCTGAGTTGTCTGGCCAGCCCTTGGAATTTGTTTTTGACAAAAGTATGTCTTCCATGAAAGAAAGGTTTTCAACAACTTCGGCGGAGCAAGTAGGCATCAGTGCCAAAGTAGATAGAGTAGGTAGTAGACACACAGGTAGGTAGAGGCTGGACCTAAAACTCACACAATCAAAAATTAGTTTCTAATGAATCACAGCCTCAGTGTAAAATGAATCACAATTTTAAAAAAACAATAGGCCACGTTTCTATGAATCTAAAATGAGCTATACAGAGAATTTGGAGACTCAACTCAAGCATACAATTCATACTCAGAAAAGATCTGACCTCAGATTTGAAAGTGTTTGCTCTGAAAAGAACCTTCATGGAGGATGAAAAGACAGATAACAGCCTGAGCAAAACATACTTGCAACTCACCTGGTTAAAAAGAACCAGCACATGGGCTATATTAAAACTGCCAGAACAATTAGACACTTCCAAAAGCAAACAGTCTAGCTAGAAATGAGAAGAAACTCACAGAAGAGGAGACAGGCGACAAAAGAGCACACAAGGAGATACGAACACTTGACTTTTAAAAGATCAAGCATGCACACGCCATGCACTGTAGCAATTGTACTCTTGGGCATTTATTTCAGAGAAAGGCAATCTTATGTTCGGAGACATACACACACACACACACACACACCCCACATACAGATGTTTATGACAGCTTTGTTTTGCAATAATTTTATTCATAATGTCCAAACACTGAAAAAGGCCCACATGTTTTCAGCGGAGAAATGACTAACCCAAACAAAAGCTGAGAACATCACAGAGCGTTGGGCACCAGACGCAGGGTAGTGCATCCTCCTGCTCAGCCACAAAGAAGGGGCATGCTTTTTACATGTGCACCATGTGAATGGATGTCCAGGCAGGTTTCAGAGTAGATGATCTGCTGTTTGTTTCTGCTTTGTCTACCCCTTGAAATGAAACACTTATAGACATGGATATGGGATGGCTTCTGGGGGCCAGGGGCCAGAGCAGGGGAGGACAGCTGGGTAAGGAGGCTACACGGGGACACCAGGACTGACCCGTGGTGATGGAGCTGCATACTTTCTTGGCCATGCCCCTAGCAGTATGCTTGCTGTGACACTGAACCACGTTTTGGTAAAATGTTGCATTGAAGGACTTGCTGCAATGCACAGAAATACTTCCTTTGCATTATTTCTTGTTTTCTTTTTGGGCATTAGGGGGTGAGGTCTTATCAGGCTGCTCTTGGACTGCTGGGCTTGCAGCCTCTTCTAATCTCAGCCTCTTGAAGGTGGACACTATAGGCACATGCGGCTGGGCCGGGCGTTTATGTCTTACAACGTCATGTGAAGCTCCAATAATCTCAAAGTTGAAAATTTGAAAATAACCAAATAGAGGAGAGAGGAGGGTGTGGCATTTATTGAACACTTACTGTAGATTCGACATTGAGCTGAATGCTTTTCACCCGTTATACATGCTCACACTGTCTCTGCAAGGTGTTTAGAATTTAGAGTCACACATTGTTAATGACAGGTGTATTGCTAAGATATGAGGCCTTGGGCGATTTTATTACCATGTGAACATCAGAGAGTGTACTCACACAGAGCTACGTATTTCAGTTTACTGTACACATGGGTTCCATATTTTTATATGTGTATGTGCATGTATATATATTATTTATATTATATGCAAAAAAGGCAATCAAAATCTACAATGAATTATAGCAAAATACATATTGCCATGAATCCACTTCAAAATATTTCCCTTGTGGCCACATTTGTCCCACAAGTCTTACCACATTCTATTTTTGTTTTCAGAGCCTGGGCCTTATTACATAATTCAGGCTGGCCTAGAAATTGTGGTGATCTTCTTGCTTCAGCCTCCCACATGCTGGGATTACAGGCATGCATCGCCTGGCCTGGCTCAGTCCTTATCACGTTCTGAAGTAGTTGTGGAACTCTTTTTTCGAGGTTTTATGAAATTTTATCAAAACACAGTGACTGCTGGCGCCATGTGCCACTCAACAGGAAGACCGGCATATAAAAAAAAACTGTTGCAATGTGTCCCCATCCACTTTATTCACTGAATCTGGCACTTGTGACATCTGGTTCTCCCCCGAAGTCAAAATGACCGTGAAGCATCAATATTTTGAGATTCCAGACACGGTGGCAGCCACAATGGGACAACTAGAGGGGCTCAAGAGAGCGGACTTAAGAACTGCTTCCGGAAGTGCAAAGCATGATGGGACGACTGAGTCCAAGAGAGGAGGAGGGGTTGAGGGTGGTTGATGGGCGTGTCTTGCTGTGATAAGTATTTTTAGATTCAAGCATTCATCATATTTTCACTGCACTGTACATTTATACTTATAATCTGTTGCCCCCAGGGCTGTGGTTTATGAAGCAACGCGAGATCAAATCAAGTACAAGAGAAAAGGACGTCCATCAAGTTAGGGAATTAACATAAGCTGCAGGAGGCTGCTGCTAGTGCAATATGAAATAATATTTTACAGCAAATGCTCTAAAATATGAGTATAAAATAAATAACTGAACAGTGCAGTAAATGCATAAACTAGTAAGTCATTTATTATCATTATGTTGCACTGAGTACTATAGATAATTCTATGGGTTACTTTTTTTATAACTGCCAATGCAGTGGATTGATTTACACTACAAACATGTAAATTATGCATTTCCCTATACTACTAGAATGCTACGATATAGCTACACAATAGAAATGTTTCAGTTCCATTAACACTTTATGGGGCCACTATCGTATGTGTAGCCCATCATTGACCGACATGTAACATAGCCCATGACAATGTTATTGACCCATTTTACAGATGGGAAATGGTGGTGGCTCAGAGATGAAAAATAAGTTGATTAAGAACATGGTTGATAGAGGCAGAGCTAGAATTTTCATTTAGTCAAACAAAAGCTGTTGGAACACAGGTTGGTGTGACCAGCTCATTGATTCATTTGCGTGCTTCCACATGGCCAAGGCTCTTGCTTGGCTAGTACATTTTACTGATGTTCATTCAGGGTCTAGCTTTTGCTCTAAATGGACCTGGGACCACCTGTGTCACAGACAGAGGTGAACTGACTCTTTTTTCCTTGTCATATCTTGAGTTCATTTTTCTTGTTTCTGTCCCATGAAGATACTGAGCACCCACATCATTTTGTGGGCATGGATGCAAGGTTTATTGAATTGCCCCAGTTTCCCCAAGTCTTTGGCATGCTGGCGATGCTGTTCATGCGTAAGGTCCACACACAGATGGGCAATCCTCTTCTGGCCTCCTTTACTGAGAAGAGCACTGTTGAGTTGGAGTGGCAGTGGCTACCACACACTAGAGAAGTGCCACTCTTCCATACCACAACTTACAGCGCTAGTACAGCCCAGGAATGCCACGCCTGCTCTTCCTTCCCAGGGAGGGCATCACTGGGGAAGTGGCTTTGGACGGCAGCCTGATTTCACAGAAACCAGCTGCATGGCCAGACACCACCTGGATGCTTCCTGGGCAAGCAGCGCATTTGCCTTTCCAATTTCCCAGATCTTATCAGCCAGCCTGACTGTAGAGGTCCTGGCTTTGGAGATGCATCTGCTTGGAAAGCTGATAAAGCAGGCCCAAGTTATATAATCTAATACTTTGGTCTCTGACTCTCCTCTTCTCCTGGCTTTTGATAATGCCTTATCTCCTCGAGCCCCAATAGATCTCCAACTAGGAGAGGCCTGTGCCAGTCCTCCTCAAAGCAAGACGAGCATGCCAAAAAACTTTTTATTGGGCAGAAGAAGAAAATGCAAGAACTTGGAGTCAGCTAGCCTTTGTTGTATCCTCTCAAACTGCTCTTTTGTAAATGTTGTATAAAGGTTACCAGTACATAATCAAGAAATTATTAATAAATGAACATTAAAAATTTTATCTGTGGCCTTACTTTGCTCACAAAGATGTGAATCCCAGTGGCGTGGAATCACTCATCTAAACCATGTACGACAGGTGATTGCCAGTTGCTTTCTTACGAAGAAGCATTTTATAGCCTTCAGCAATAACTCACCAAGACACTTCATCATGCCTGTGTTTTATGCATCCATTTGCTTCAATCGCTTAACAATTAGTAAAGCACATAGCAGGTAGGTCCTGGGATTTATAAGGACTTCTTTTCTCTCCATGAGCAATATTTTCCCCAAGAAATGTGTCTGGGAGAAAAGTGATTTGCCAACCAGAAACTTAAGCTAGTTCAGCCTTTACTGAACATTAAAGAACAATCCAACTCTCTCATTAAAATAAAAAGACCTGTAAAATGGTGGTAGTCATATTTAACCTCTAAGTATGCCGTAAAACTTGCACGAGATAATGTACATTAATGCAACATGTTGCTAATTGGAGCATAGCTTCAATGTGTAATGCAACAGCCTTACTTGATTCTCAGAAACTGTAATTTCCTTCTCTGGTCTATGCTAAATTACCTCATTTTCTTTAATATTTCTCCCAAATATATTTCATTGGTTTATGACTTGGTGTCTGAGAGCTGATGTTCATTTCTGCTCAAGCCACGGGGGAGGTAGAAAGCCTTCCCAGACAGAGACATCAAACCCCATTTAACACAGCTGGGAAATAAGCATGGTCCTGCGTTTTCTTTCGGTAATGGCTCTTCACTGCTGACTCACATTTATCTCATGGTTAGTTATGCACCCTAAGTGTTTTCCCGCTATATTTCTGCTTAGCCATCCTGTATTTGTGTCATTAGATTTGTGTTCTTTGGAGGATGACCCGGTATTTGCCATATTACATTTCAGCTTTGTTGATGAAATCATTTCCTAATCTTTCAAGAACACTTTCTATTTTTCTTCCACAGCTAGAATTCTGGCAACCTCCTATAATTTAATAATATGTACCCATTTGATGACCGTATTCCTAAGTTTTTCACAGTGATGATAAAAAATGACACAGAACTACCAGAAAGCATTTGATAGAACTGCTTCCCAGGTCAATGCCATTAATAACCCCCTTTATCATATTCCCTTGAGCTAAAATAAATTGTGCAGGGCAGTGGGATCCAGGTGACAGGATGGTAAATACAGTCAGCCTCTGTTTTGCGCCCGTGAACCCAACCACACAGATAACAAATTCATGTCCGCATTGCGCACGTACAGGTTTTTCAACCAACCGCAGATCAAAAATATTTTTTAAAAAATTGTGTCTGTGCCAAGTATACACAGACTTTCCTTGTCATTATTCTCTCAACAGCACAGCAAAACAACTGCAACACAACATTTATGTTATATCAAATGTTAGGAATAACTTAGGGATGATTTAAAATATATGGGAAAATGTATGTAATTATGTGCACGTATAAGGGACCACCGCACATAAGGGACCTGGAAACCTGGGTCTTTTTCCATGAGTGAGGAGTCCTAAAGACAGAGATGAAGTAGGATACCAAGGGCTGACTTTACCAGGAGCTTGGAAAGCGTTCGGTTAAGATTCCTGGCACAGACCTAGTGGTTCAGGATGTTTCCCAAGACACAGTGCTAAGCTGTGAAGGACGTGTAGGGATGGACCATGTCAGGAGCCGGCAGAGAACATTCCAGACCACAGGAGCAGAGGGCTGAAGGGGACATGGAAGCTCTCTCTCCTCCCACTGAAGCAGGTGTGTGTGAGGGATAACAATGCTGGGGGGG
>NDGM011129688.1:0-12406 GCA_002564305.1 Octomys mimax | reverse complement strand
CAGGCTTGTAAAGAGAAAGTGACAATGTGTCCTCTTCTACTTTACTCACCAGATCCAACTTTTGACTCTTTTCCAAAGTCAAAATGATCCTGTGAACTGTTTAGTTTGTGTCTAGATGTTCCTCCAAAACTTCATGAGGTCATAGCATTTTTTCTTCAAAGGTGACTAAATCTAGAGTGTGTGATTGCTTCATAGTGAAATGCTGATTTTAAGGGTGATGGAATTAAGGGTGGATGATTGCTGGATCACTCCACTGATTGGATTGGTACTGTCCTAACCCAGGAGTCTAGTTATAAAAGAGGAAGAAAGAGGCTGTTAAAACTCTTTCTCTCCATTTCTGCTTTTGCTGTCTTCCATGCCATGAAATGCTTCCCCTCTGCCATGTGTCAGCCCCACTTGAAGCCATCTGATTGTGGACTGAAATCCCCACAAACCTTTGCTCCTTTAGCTTTGGGTGTCAAGTATTTTGTCTCAGCAATGAAAGAAAAGTAACTAAGATAGAAGATAAATATTTGAAGTCAATTTAGCACATTGAGGCAGCCACCACTGCATAACTAAAGATGGAAAAGAAGCCTTCTAGAACTGCTTCAGGATAATGAGCTAAGGGTGTTGGATGGAGGGAGAGTGTTTTGGGGAGTATTAATAACAGATTATCTGCTATTATAATAAATATTTTTACATTTAAATATTTGCAGCTTTTTAAATTCTTTATTTTAAAGAGAAAAATGCAATGAAAGCAATGATACAAAATTTCACAACAATAGAAGAGTAACAATGGTTAATACCTTGTGTATTGTTATCTTCACTGCAGATGCTCAGATTACAAGATATAAACATGAAAAATTGATCAAACAATATAGGCACAAACCTTTCTTTTCAATGAACTAGTAGAAAATAGTTAGATAGATAGATAGATAGATAGATAGATAGCATATAAAATATGTACTCCTTCTTCTTTCTTTTCTCCTTTCCCTATCCCAGTTTTTCATTCCTTTTGAACAATTTCTTCCCATTTCACAGTATCTATTGTACATTTTGTTTCTTATTTATTTGATCAGGTTCTTATACCAGGGAAACAATATGGCATTTACATATGTGAATCAGATTCATTTCATTATTTGTTTATTTATTTATTTTTGGTACCAGGAATTGAACTCAGGATCTTGCACATGCCAGGCAGGTACTTGTACCACTGAACTATATCCCCAGCCCTGATTTATTTCACTTATGAGTATGGTCTCAAGCTGCATCCATTTACCTATAAAAGATTCAAGTTTGTTCTTCTTCATACCTGGTAGTACTCCATTGTATAAAAATACCACACCTTCTTTATCCATTCATCCATTGATGGGCATGTGGGCTGTTTCCAAGATTCAGTTGTTATAAACGGTGGTGCTAAAAACATGAGTGTGCATATATTACTATGAGATGTGATGCTTTCTTTTGGGAAGATAGCAAGAAGACATACACCTGGGTCAAATAGAACCTCTGGTCCTAGTTTGATGAGGAATCCCCATACTGATTTCCACAGTGATTGTACCAGTGTACACTCCCACCAATAGTGCACAAGGGTTCCTTTTTCCCCAAAGCCTCCCCTCCAGGATTTCTTATTGGTTGAGTTCTTGATGGTAGCCATTCTTTCTGGTGTGAGATTGAATCTCAATGTTGTTTTAATTTGCAACTCTCAAATAACCAATGATGTTGAACATTTATTTGCTCTTTGTATTTCTTTATCTAAAAGGTGCATATTCATCTCAGATCCCCACTTTTGGATTGGGTCTTTGAATTTAGGGAGCCTGATTTTTTTCAAATCTTTGTATTTTCTAGATACATGTCTTTTGTCTGAGAGATAGTTGGCTAAAATTTTTTCCCACTCTGTAGGTTGTCTTTTCACTCTGTTGGTGAATTCTCTTTACGCACAAAAGCTTTGTAATAAGATGAGATCTCAGTTCTTGTTTCTTTGACATATTTCCTGTGCAGTTTTCATTTTGTTCATCAACTCTCTGCCTACCCTCATGTCTTCAAGATTTCTATCTACTTTGTTTTCCAGTAGATTCAGTGTTTTTTCTTTAATATTTAGATCTTTGATCCGTTTTAACTTTAGGTTAGTGCATACTGGTTGACATTGGTCTATTAGATAGACATTTTAGTCTTCAGCATGTGGAATGCCAGTTTTTCCAGCACCATCTTTTAAAGAGGATATCTGTCTTCCAGTAAACATGAGGTTTCTTCAGTAAACATGTTTGGTCCCTTTCTTGAAGATAAAGTGGCTGGGTGTGTTTGTAGTTGCCTCTACATCTTCTAATCTGTTCCATTGATCCTCAGGTCTTTTTTTTCTGCCACTACCATGATAATTTTATTGAAATAGCTTTGTAATATAATTTCAAGTCAGGGATTGTAATGCTTCCTGCCTTGTCTTTATTGCCCAGAAATACTTTTGGTATTCTGGGTCACTTCTGGTTCCAAATAAATTTTAGGAATATTATCTCTAGTCTTGTGAGGTATGCTGATGGTATTTTGATCAGGATTGCAGTATATCTGTATAACACTTTTGGAAGTATGGCCATTTTCATTAAGTTGGTTCTTCCTCTCCATGAGCAAACAATATATTTCCATTTTCTGATATCCTCTTCATTCTCCTATTGCAGAATACTGTAATTTTGAATGTATAGATATTTTATTTTCTTGAGGGATTAATTCCTATTTCTTTGTTTTGGATGCTATTGTGAAAAGTGTGGTTTCCCTAATTTGTCTCTCTCAGTGATTTATTTGTGTACAGCTATTCATAGTGTTTTTGATCACATTACATATGTATGTATCAACCCATCTTGAGAGGTCACTTAGATGAGAAAAGTATGATCACTAACTTCATTTATAGCAATTTATCTACTATAATTTGAGTTTTCCTCTCACAAAGCACTCATGACATTGTTGGAACATGTCATTAAGTTGCTTGGCAGGAGGCTCATCTGGAATTTTTGCCCAGCACTGGCTTCTTAACCCAAATTTTCTCACCCATCTTCACAAGCTGTAACTGAAAATTGTGACTGGGCTTGCATATGTAATTAGAGTTGTGCCTCTTTGCCAGGTGGTTTCTCCTTCCTTTCCTAATTAGTATAGTTTTCCCTTAAAGACATGTAGGAACTATCAGTGAAGTGAAATGAAAACAATAGGCTGGGTGATGTCAGGTTTTGAAACTGTTGATTGCTTTCCATATTATATCATATGGTCATAGGGATTACGCTACACTTACATTCAGCTACTCATTAGCTCAGTCTAGACACATCAAGGCTTGTCCTTGTTTAACTAACCTTTTAAGCCATGTGACAAAGTGAAAAAGAAACACATTCTTTGTTAAGAGGTGTTTAACTAAATATCACACTAAGACCTTCCATTCCTGATGGCTTTTGTTTTCATTTTTCTCACAGCAAAACAGCTTTGAGACAAATCTTTGGAACAAAAAGCAACAAAAATAATGCTCCTTTGGTATATCTTAAGATGCTAGAGTCGTATTTCACAAATAGGACACTGGTTCTTTATCAAGCATCCTAACAAGTTGATGATAGAAATTCCCTGCCAGTAGCACATGTTACTCCAAAATTTTCAACATACCAAATATATATGTTAGTGGCTACACTGGCAGAAAGTATAGTAACTTCAGATGTTGATTTTCAGGAATTTGTTAATTCTTCTTTTTCCCTTTTGTGCGAGTTTTCAAAACCTGTACCTTGGTAATACAGATAGTATAATTGAGGCTGATGGACCACTCCCCTTTACACACCTGGACCTGGGAATTTCCCTAGAGTCAATGCACCAAATGCTCTCTTACCACTAAGAGATAGGGATAAGATACATCTGTGTCAGACCCTCCTGCATGATCTATAATAACCTTTCTTCATTTGGAGTTCATCAAAAGTTCATGTATATGGACTGCTTCCAATGGGGAACAATATTATCATAGGCAGCTAACTTACATATAAATTAATATATAGTGAGAGAGTGACTGGATTCTTAAGAAAGTCAGCAGAAAAATAAAGACATTAGAATTGTGGCTGGAGGCACATCTGAAGAAGACCAGGCCTCAAGATAAAGATACAACAATCAGGCTCAAGTGCCCCACCCCGATTGCAAGGAATATACAATCACTTAGAATTGTTCCATAATTGTATCATCTGGTCCAGTAAAAGTCAAGATAGACATCAGTCACTCAGGTGGGTAAGCAGAAACTCTAAGCCTATCCATTCCCCAAAATGCCTTTGTTCCTTCCATGCACCCTTACTACTTGACCTGCTTCTCTACTGGACCAATATCAGCTAAGTGGCTATACTTGTAATCTTATAGGTTGGTGGCAGTTTGATACACATTGTACCCACACCATGAGTTTGCTGTATAAATTACCTCTAACAAAAGGCCTCAATGGCAACCCACTTCTGAGATTTCCTTCTGTCTCTCAGGAGCTATTCCTGTCCCTCAATAAACATTTTCTACCCTTAACCTCCTTTGTTTTTAGAATTCATTCTTTCATTTCAGGGGATATGATCTTGACACATCTGACATCTAGCAAGTAGGAGTCAGAATTTGTCCTATATCAATATATTCAAATATATGTGTGCAAAAATAATCTACATAGGGTTTAGTGAAATCCTTAAAGTTGATCTTGTTATCATGAGTCTCAGATCACAGAAAACAGCAGTAAGATCATTGTTACTTCTATGAAGCTAAGGAAGAAGGGAAAAAATGCACCAATTTCCTGATAAATTTCCCCAAAGGTTTTTAGCAATTTTTACCATGTGCAAAGTATAATGTTCTCAAAGATTAAATACTGCTCTTGGGACTTAAAGAAAAGACGAATAGAAGCCCATACTTGGGGAAAGAAATCTCTCTCCTGCTATGGAAGGAAATATAACACTTATTAGTGGTTCATTCCAAAACTTCTTGCATAAGTTTCTAAAACAAAGAAAACCATTTTGGGCAGAGTGGCAGAGATGAATGTGAATACCTTTCTGTAGTGCTTTATCCAATGTCATACAGAATTGTCACAAGAAATTTTCCTAAAGAGATTAACCTATTACTAGAGTTCTCTTTATTTCAGTGACAAAGGAAGGTAAATGGAGTTCAGGTGAAATTGCCTTGAAATCAGAGGCCCAGACTCCTACAATTCTTACATTCCTGACATTCTTGAGACACAGGAGACCACCCCTAAAGACAGAAGCAAGTAGACTGGCTGGAGGCAGCACAAACAGCAATTATCCATGCCATTTGCAAGGGGATATCCCCTGAAAACACATTTCTTTATAGTCACTAAGTGGCAGTAAGGATAAGTGAGAGCATATCAGTTCTTGGAAAGGCAGGAACAGAGCAAAATTCTTCCTGAACTTAGGAGAAGGCTTTGAGGTCATGGAGATGCCTGGACACTAAGGTCAGCAGTGCCCAAGACCACCACCACACCCCCATCATGGTCTGATCCTGTAAGCCTTGTTGCTTGTCTCGATTAGCTCTGCCACTTTATGATAGACACTTTGAGGAAATCAAAGCAATTTAATGTGCTGAGGACAAGTTGAGTAACTTAATGTGGAGACACAGCCTCTTTTTTCTTTAGTGTTGACCTTGGTCAAATTATTAAACTTCACTTTGCTCCAGTGACTTCATGCGTCCAATGGGCATATTACCACCAATTTGTCACTGGATGACTATAGTAAAACAAATGAAGGGAGCGGCATTCTGCTGTATTGTATTCCACAATTTCATATGTATTTTTATTATGAAGAACAAAATTGAAATAGTCCACATTCTAAGCCTGTCTCACTAAAATCAGATGAGGAAATCATTGATCCAGTAGGCAAATATATTTTGCTCAATATTGAACATTAAAAGACCAATCAAGTGTTTCTATTAACAGCATAGGTCTCTCTCTCTCTCTCTCTCTCTCTCTCTCTCTCTCTTTCTCTCTCTGGGTTGTCAGGATGCCTGGGAGTCACAGAAGTTTGAGATAAATGAGAGAATGATTTAGCAAGCTAAGTTTCCACACAAAGAAGTCACTGATATAGTAGGGTAGATGCTATATTCTTGGTCATCAAGTGGTCTTGCATTCACTCTGCCTGCTAATGACATTTATTTGGGCTAGCTCTCAACTCCCCCTAAGCTACATTTTCCTTCAGCCTTAGCTATGTGTAGCTGCTGTGTCATGGCCCAAGGGCAGGCCAGTGAACATTCATTATGTCACATCAAGGTAGAAACTGGGTCCTCCACCAAGAATGCAGCCTCCTTATCTCCCACTTGAAGCCCTGAGAGGTTTTAAATAAAAATAACCTTAGCTAATCGTAATTGCCAGGGAACATAGAGATAATCTGAATGAGATCACAAGGAACTGAAAACATCTTTAGTGATTAAAACATTTCCCTAAAATGGTGTCAGAAAATTCAGTATATAATGACTTATCCTAAATCGTTCTTACTCTTTCTGAGTCTCAGATGGGGTTGAGAAGCTGAGATTCTGGGATGGGTTTGTAGGGCCCATAGATCAACCATCTGCTGAATCAATTCCTACTTGCACACTGGAGAGAAACTTCATCTTAGAGTTTCAGGTACTACTAATTTACTATATAGCTAAATAACTTAAAACACAGAAAGTCATGATAGTGACAGACTTGTAAAAGGTGGTAGCAGGAAATTGCACAAAATAAGCAGAATAGATATTACCAGGATGAATTGGATGCTTTACAGAGCAACCATCTGACAATGCAACTTTCTTTCAAATTTCACTTTTCTTCTCCACTCTTATTTTCTTTTTTCCAGATGAATGTACTTCCAGCTGGACTTCGGAAAAGCAATGGTGTCAAACAATGACTTGTTAAGAAATATACACCTATCAGAAATGCAAGACTCTCTCTGGGGATATATTGAATTGCGTTCCTTGCTTCCATGAAAAGGTGCAATGAAAAAATGAATTAACTATCAACTACCAGATGTTTCTAGCAACTCTATTAGTTTGGGAAAGATGAAACAATTGCTACATTGTACAGATGTGTAGCTCACATAAACGTAAGTATTTAGGATGTGGGAGGAAGGCTCAAGTGTGTCTTGAGAATAATTGATCTTTTCTTTTTGGCAATGTTTTACAATAACAGGAAGAAATCTCTTCTTGCATTGACACATTTTTTTAAGAACACTTAAAATAAATGGATATACACCTAAAGGTGCAAACACATGGATATGTGTTTTTAGTTTGTCATTGCTTCACTGAATCAACTGCAATTATCTTGAACTTCCTACTGATGTTCACACATATAAACTGCATGACTTGGAAACTTTTGGCTACTAAGTATTGTAAAACTCATTCTCCAAATAAGATCAGAGTCCATTGAGCAGAGATGGAACAGTCAATCATTTGGGGATGGATGGATATTCCTATACTCTAAGTATATTAATGAAGAAGAATACATACAAAATATTTGAGTTACTTTCAACCTCATAATAAAATAATTCATGTTCAGATATACATAACAGTGAGAAGAAAAAATCATAGGGATATACAGGGGCAAGTGCTTCAAACTTAGTTCCACATTATTACAACTCTCAAGTGAATTGACTTAGAATTCAGCCTATGTTGCCTCAAAGTCAGAGAATTGTGGAATTGGAAGCAAAGATGTGATAGCATTTTGTTTCATGTAATAGCGAGCTCACAAATATGCTGTAATTTCCATGTCAAATCTGATGGTTTTTCCACCACTGGCTGCCTTGACCTTTTCTAGAGAAAGCCAACTTTTATTTCTGGAATAAACCTCTGAGATTATTTAATTCAATCTCATTATTTACAGATGAAGGAATGTATATCTTATGAATAACATACCTGTGGAAATATCCTATTAAAAGCAAGAGTTATTGTACTAGAGAGAGGGAGAGAGTCCATTAGTGGACATGCAGACTGGGGAGTCATCTAGGTATGTGCAGTAATTGAAATCATATACAATGATGCTGTAAAATCATGCAAAGAAGAGAGATGCATTGTATCCTCCAAGGAAAGCATAGAGAGAAAGACACACCCATAATGGAACAGCCAAATGAACACGACCCAAACATAGAGAACTATATGACTGAATCACTGTGAACAAACAGAGGAAATTGCACATCTATATTGACATTTTTTGGCATATTGACTGAACTTTACTTTTTGCTCGTTTGGACTGAAATTTTGTTTCTCAAACACTGTTACAGAACTCAAGCAGTCAGGATTTACACAGCAAGGGAGCCAGTGAAATAGCTTACTGGATTCAGCACCTGCTTAGGCAAGTGCAGGGATGAGGGTTTGCTGCCTGGCACCCTATGCGGCACGAGGCCCTCCTCAGGCACACTGAGCTGGCCACTGAGACCCGGTGTGGTGGATGCCTATAATCCCAGCGGTGGGGAGGCTGAAAACGGGAGGATAGCTATGAGTCTGAGTTGCAAAGTAAGACCTTGTACTACATACATAAAAAAAGAATTTACACAATTTGACACTATTTGGCTAAAAGTTTGAAGTATAGAAAATAAGGGGGGAAAAAGGAAGGCTTAAAAGGTCTTGTAACACTAAAGACATTTAAGTTGAAGATGAGTCAAACTCTTATGATTGTATTTCAGGATGTAAAAAAAAATTTCCTAAGCAGAGCCATATGTACTATAAGTAATTTGCATTAAAAATATGGTCTACAGGGCCTGTGTGTGGGACCATCTGCCTGCTCCTCACACCCAAGAACTCTCCCTAGCCAAATCCCAGGCCCAGAATGAGTGTGGGAACTTCCACCTGCTCCTCGCATGCAAGACCCCTCCCCAGGCAGTCTCCAGGCCCTGAGTGTGTGTGGGACCATCCATCTGCTCATCGCATCCAAGACCCCTCCCCAGACAAACCCCAGACCTGGGGTGAGTATGGGACCATTCTCCTGCTCATCATGCCAAGAACCCTCCACAGCCAAACCATAGGCCCGGGATGAGTGTAGGAACTTCCACCTGCTTGTCATGCCCAAGACCCCTCCCCAGCCAGACTCCAAGCCCAGCGTGAGTGTGGGACCATCCACCTGCTAACCATGGCCAAGACCACTCCCCAGCCAAACCACAGGCCCAGTGTTTGTGCGTGTGTGTGTGTGGAGGGGGGAACATCCACCTGTTCCTCATACCCAAGACCCCTTCCCAGCCAAACCCCAGGCTCAGCCTGTGTGTGGGTCCATCCACCTGCTCACCAAGCCCAAGACCCGTCTCCAGCCAGACACCAGTCCCTGCGCCAGGCCTCCTGTGTAACCTTGCAGCAGAACTCCTGCGGAGAGGCTAGGGGCCAGACCCACCTAACTAATCCAGAAGCTGAGCATCTTGCCAGAGTGTCACAGCTGTTTCACCTCTAACAGCTGCAGCAGGAAGATATTGAGCACAAGAGCCAAATGAAAGCCAGGTACATTTAGACAAGTTCAAAGTTGGTAGATCCAGACCTGGCAAGCTGAGACACTGCTGGAACCAGATCTATGAGAGTGCCCTCTCTTTTTTACTCTTGATCTAAAAAACAGGCAACAGGTAACTGGGTGAACGAGTCTACCTGGAAGACCCCAAGTACATCAAGGGGATGGGACTAGACAGAATTTAGAGAGCTAATTTAAATACAAATTAACAATTTAATATCTGCTTAGCTTCACAGACATCATGTTTGCTCTGTCTAAAATACAAACCCATTCATTAAAAAAGTTTATCAACTGCTAAATATCATTACCCATTATTAGTGCTCCTAAATGTAGTTCTGTAAATATAAAACTATAACTACCCTAACCATATAATCACTTGGGTAAGAATTTTGATAGGTGCTAAGGTTATAACAGCACCAAATCTCTACAGTAAATGTCAGAGGACAGTGCTATACAAAACAACAAAGAGAAGGAGCAAAACACAATCTCAGGTACCAAGCACACCCAGAACAAATGCAGGAAACACTAGCACAGAAGAAATTGGGAATCACACAGTTTAAATGTCTGAATCAATAGTCTGAAGTAAACAAACAACTGCAGAAAGGTACAGAGTAAATCAGGACTGAAATAAGAAATCTCTGAACTAATGGCATCTAAAATAAATAATGAACTGCACAAAAATGGAGGAAATCAGATCAGACATAATCTCTGAAGTAAAGAAAGAACGGATAACTATAATGGAATAATTAATAACTACTTCTAAAGAAGACATTGATAAAAAACATTAGAGAAAATAGAAAAAGGATGGAAGCTTTGAATGGGCAATACAGGAAAGAAATATACCGCATGAAGTAGAGTCAAAGAGATCAAGAGAAATGAAAACTCTCAATCTCAAGTTTAAAAAACTGTTTCAATGAAAGTGAAGATAGAGTTTCAGATCTTGAAGACAACATCACAGCCAGTGAAAAGGTAAGAAAAAATCTCTTAGAAAACAACTAGGATGCAGCAAAAAATAATTCATCATCTGCAAGATGATGCAAAGATCAACAACACGAGACTAATAGGCATCAATGAGAAATGAGTCAATGCAAATGATATAGAAAGAAAACAGGCAGAAGTAATAGCAGAAAACTTGTCAAATATGGGGAAGCAATTTGATATTCAGGTAACCAAAGCATAGAGAACTCCAAATAACTTCAACCCAATTAAAAACACACCCAGACATGTAATAGTCAAGACCCCAGAAATCCAGCACAAGAACAAAATACTGAAAGCCACAAGAGAAAATAAATAGATCACATTTAAAGGAAAACCCATCAGAATAATGGCAGGCTTCTCTTCACAAACCTTGAAGTCAAGAAGAGCAGAGTACTTCAAGGCCTTTATGAAAAATTCCATCCCAGACTACTCTACCCTCTTTCATGTTTGATGGGTAAGTGAAATGCTTCCATGACAAAAAACAACTAAAAAATTTCATGATGACAAAGCCAACCCTCTACAGACTACTAAAAGATATTCTAGGAAGGGACCAAAATGAAAAGAACTCCACACATGAGAACAGAAAGAATCCAGCAAAGAGTGCAAAAAATTAAACAGGAGAAAAAGGGATAAACAATAGTAGGTAAATAACATGTCAATCATAAGTGAATACATCTCAATTATAACCATCAATGGAAATGGACTCAATTCACCCATTAAAAGAGACAGGTACAGTGGATTAGGAAACAAAATCCAACAATATGCTGTATACAAGAAATACTCTTAACTCATAAAAAAATTCATAGGCTGAAAGTCAAAGGATGAAAAGCAATACTACACTCCCCAGTGCCTTAGAAAAGCAATAGTTTGTGCAGAGAGTCTCAACTTCAATTCAAAAAATATCAAACAAAATAAAGAAGTCCACTACATACNAAAAATCAAGAAGAAGCGGTAACACTCATAAATACATACATGCCAAACAAGGGAGCACACAACTATACAAGAAAAATCTTAATCGACATGAAAAATCTAATATCCAATACCACAGTCTTAACAGAACTTAACACCCACTTATCCCAAAAATATAGTTTAAGCAGACAAAAAAAATAGCAAATTTAGACAAAAAATTAGTTGAGCTGAACTGAACCATAACTTGGAACAAATAGACTTAGTGGACATATGCAGAGTGTTTCATGCAACCACAGAAGAATACACTTCTTTTTCAGCTGCACATTGGACATTTTCTAAAATACCCCACATACTAGTCCATGGGTTATGCTTAAGTACATATAAGAAAACAGAAATTATCTTATGTACATTATCTAACCACAGTGCAATGAAACTGGAAAAAAATTACAATAGAAACCAGAAAAACCCCATAAACACATGAAAATTGAACAACACACTCCTCAGCAACCAATGAGTCACAGATGAAATTAAACAAGAAATTAAACAATATCTACAATTCAACTAAAACAAAAGCAGAACATACCAGAAATTATGGGACGCAATGGAAGCACTTCTTAGAAAGAAATTTATTGCTGTGAACTCACACGTTAGGAAAACATAATGAGAACAAATAAATACCTTATTGCTCCAACTCAAACATCTAGAAAAAGAGCAAACCAAACTGAAAGCACAAAGATGGGAAGAAATAATAAAGATTAGAGCAGAAATTGGTTCATTTGAGATGAGGAAAACACTTCAAAGAATGGCCAAATCAAAAAGTTAGTTCTTTGAAAGATCAAATAAAACTGATAAGCCCCTAGCTAACCTCATTAAAAAGAGGTAAGAAAAAATTGAAATAAAAGCAATTAGGAATGAAAAGAGTGAAATTACCCTGACCCAGTGGAAATTCAGAAGATCATAAATAGTTAGTTGGAGCATTTTTACTCTCACAGAATTGAAGACACAGAAGAAGTGGTTCAATATACACAAATCTAAAAATGTAATACATTATATCAATAGAGCCAAATCTAAAAACCACATGATCATCTCAATTGATGC
>NDGM011129683.1:0-12471 GCA_002564305.1 Octomys mimax | reverse complement strand
ACCACAGAGAATAGACCTACTTCCCTTCTGACTGAGATGTACGTTACACATTATTCACTCTGTTATCAGTATTTGCTCCTTTCCACTAGTCACGTGGACAAACATACCTGTTCTTTGAACTTAGGTCAGAGGTTTCTGTCTTGGCAGGCTTTCTGGACCTTTCACTTTTACACCTCCTTTGTGCTCTCCATCCAGTAAATGCATTGTCCTATGCTTCCCTGATTTACATGGAAATGTAAGCTCATTTTCACTGTGGGGTGTTCAGCCTAAAGCTTTCTATGTTGTATTGGAGAACTCCTGGATGCAGCAGCAGTGAGAGGCAGGCCCCACTGTTGTGTGCAGGTGGGTTTTCCTTGCATAAAGGTAATAAAGCAGCATAAAAGGGCTTTAGGGAAGTAGTTTCACTTGTGTCCTAGATTGCAAGGAAATAATACAATACAGGACACATATTTTATATTATTTATAATAATCACTGAAAGAGTCATGCACAAGGAGAGTGCAGAAAACCATTCCACCAAAGCATCCGGCTGAGGGCCTGGATCCCTGAGTAAGGTCCTCCAGGAGTCTGGCTGAAGACCTTCAGCACATGACAAAGCCCACCATGAGGCCAACTGGAGGCCTACAGTCCAACACAACGTCTCATGCGAGTCTGTTTCAAGGGTCTTCATTGGGAAAGCCCAAGGTCAGTGGTAGATGCTAGGAAGTCTGCGCCAGCTGAGTTCATCAAGAAAGCCAGCATAACAAGAGAACCAACCTCATTACAGCCTCTAACCTCACCCAGAAGCTTCCTTCCTTCTCCAGTGATGCCCCTTATGCTGCAAGTAACAGCCCTCAAGTGGGCCTCCAATGTCCAGCGCCACACTGATTCAGTTCAGCTGGGTGTTCCAGGTTGAGCACAGACCAGTTGTCACTCCATCATACTTCCTTCTAGCTCTTTCACTCTGTGAGGGATAATGATTCTCCCACAGCATTCAGCAAATCTTCCTGGGTTTTTTTTTCAGTACCGGGGATTTAACTCAGGACCTTGTGCTTGCCGGGCAAGTGCTTGTTCTATTGAGCTTTTGCCCCAGTCCTTTCAAAGGAGTTTTTGCAGTATAGGGAGTCATCCTGAAAGCAGAAAATGGATCCTTATTTTTAAAGTCAACATCCTAATGTCACTTTGATCTTGAATATTTATCATGAGTGGAAGAAAAAAATGTGTTCAGTGCAAATAGTGCTATTCTGCTGTAACAGTACACACTGACTAAGACAGAAATTAAGACTAGGACAGCGGGTGTTGTGACAGCAAATACCAAAAGTTGTGGAAGCAACTTTGGAACTGGATAGAGAGTAGAGACTGGAAATATTTCGAGGAGCTGGATAATGTAGCATTAGGATGACACCATTGAGGGTCTACAGAAAGAATGCTCTTGAACAAGCCTCAATATTCTTTTTGTTTGTTTGTTGTAGCTTTAGGGAAGACTCTACAGGGTATTCAGGGTCTCACTACTAGATTGTACTCATAGTGATCTGCCTGTTTACAGCCTCCCAAGAGCTGGGATTACAGGCACGCGCCACCATTCCTAGTCTCAATTGCCATCTCAGCGCACCTCAGGGGCAGAGTGGGCACAGCAGGTGTGGGGATTGAACCCCTGGCAGGTGCTTTAATCCACTGAGCTATTTCACTGGCCCAAGCCTCAATATTCTTACTGGTAATTTAAGTCATATAAATTGAAATAATTATGAAAATATGGGCAGCAAAGGCAATTCTCATAAGCTCTTAGAAATAACAAATATCTCATTCAAAACTCAAGAAAGGGCAGTCTTGTTATAAATTGGTGAAAAACTTGCCTGAATTGTGCTCATGCCTGAGGGCATTGCAGAATTTAGAATTTAAGTTTTGTGAATTCGAGTTTTTGTGGAAGAAATGTCTAAACAGCAAAATATTAGAGGTTCAGGGTTCAGTGTGTTTTTTCTGACCTAATACAGGAAATTCAAGCAGAGAGAAATGATTTAAAGTTGGAATTGATAATTAAAAAGGAAGCAGCATGTAAATGTTGGGCCATGCAAAAGATAAGAAAGCTTGTTAAAGAGAGAATACCATGGTCAAGTGGCATTTCAATTAGGATGTTACTAGGTATGAACCCACGCAATCGACCAGACCAAGCATTCTGATGTGAATAGATTTATTGGGGCAGCAGGCTGTCTGTCTAGTGGATCAAGGCAGCAGCAAACAAGGCAAATCACAGAGATTTTTAAGGAGTGAGAAGGATGTTTGTGAGCTGGAACAGCTCAGGGAGAGCTAATCTTGGCAGGGCTTCCTGGTCTGTGGGGGACCTTCCATATTAACAAAGGAGAGTTTCTATAGTTGCTTGCCCAGGTCAAAGTCAGAAGGACTTGTTCTGTGATTTTGGGCTTGGCTCTGCAGGGGGCCAAGAGGGAGAGAGTTTGTGGCTGGGGGCCTGAAACTTTGAATACTGACCTATCAGATATTGATAGGAGTTGCGCCCAAGTGGCACTTTGATTAGGAGGACAGTGTTCACATAAAGAGGCCATAGATAAGGGTAATGACAGAATGACCTCAAAGGCATTTTGAAAATCTCAGTGGAGTCTGGTAGTGCTCACCATTAGCTCAGAGTGTCAGGTCTTAGAAAAATGTGGAGAGATGAGCCCAGGATACAATGGGTCCTTGGTGCTCATGGCCCAAGGCAGCCTCTGGTTAAGCTCTGCTTCTCCCATCCAGCACAAAGCCCCCCAACTACCACAGCAATGGATTAGGTGGGTCTAGTTCAGTTTCAAACTGTAGCCACAGGGTGCATAATTCTGGAAACTTTACAAAGTCTAGTTTGTACAAATTAAAAAACTGTAGAGGCTTGCATACTTCTACCCAGGCCTCAAAGGATGTTTAGGGCAGCTTCAGGACCACGCCAGAGTGGTATGCATCATAATGCCCCTGCAGTAGCAGCCACTGCAGTGAATTCCCACTGACATAATGCCCCAGAGGCCCCTGGGGGTAGAGCAACCTTGAAAAACCCATCATGGAGATGCACCCACCTGGGAAAGCTTTGGGCATGAGAGTGATTATTTGAGCATCATCCAGCAGATGGGAGCATGGGGTTCTCCAGGGAATTTGGAGACTGATGCTCCAATTCAGGGTATATAAAAAGTGGAAGAAAATATTAAATAAGATTAGCTTTCAGTTTTAAGATTTAACGTATTTATTTTCCTGTTCAGTTTTGGTCTTAGCTTTATTCTTCTCTTCCTATTTCTTTCTATATATATATATATATATGTATTTGGCACATGGTCTCACTATACAGCTTGGACTCAGTGATCCTCTTGTTTTTAGCCTCCCAAGCACGGGGATTATAGACGTGAGCCACCATACCGAATCTTGGTGGTTGGCTCAGTGTGCCAGCTGAGCACTCTTGGGGGTGGGGCTGGCACTGCATGTGCTGCCAGGGATCAAACTCCAGTCCCTGTGCTGGTCTAAGAAAGCTCTTAGTCCACTGAGTTATCTCACAGGCCCTTCTTATTTCTTTTTTGAAAGAATAATATCTAACCTATTCTTGTTTCACTGATGTAATTTGGAAACACATAACTTATTTACTTTTATACACTCAAAGTTAGAGAAAAAGTTGATATTATAAGGAACTAAGACTTTTGGAGATTATTGGAGTATGCAACAGTTTAAATATAAAGTGTACCCCACAACTCACACACTCAGTGTACTGATGTCTTTAGAAGATTGCTTAAACAATCCATTAGTGATTTAATTGTTGATAGAATTGGACAGTAGATTAGATCATGAGAACTCTAACTTTATCAATGGACTAAAGTACTAATAAGATAAGAATTTGATTACATAATTAGGATATGATAGAGACAGGAAACCGAGTGCAACTTAAGAGTGTGAGGAGTGGGTTGTGGGGTGTTGGAGACTGTTTCATCCCATCATTTTTCCACTGATCTCCCACTTGTGGCACTTCCAGGAAGCCACGCATGGGCAGCTTTGCTCCTCCATCCCTTTCCCGTGAAGTTCTGCCTTAAGTCAATCACACAATAGAAACAGCCTATCTAGACTGAGCAAGAACAAACATTTCCTTCTTTAAGTTGTTTGTCTCAGGAATTCGTCACAGTGAAGAAAGCTGCCCAAGAAAGCAGCGAATGAATATATGTTTCATGTGCATAGTACATGAGCATGGGCTGCTAGGGCGGAATGTGTCCCCCAAAGTTCATGTGCTGCAAGTAGCATCCAAAGCAATCATGTTGGAAGATGGCAGCTAGTGGGTGATTGTCTCAGTTCATCTTCCCTTGTTGCTGGGCCAAATACCTGACACCCAAAATGAAGGAAAGAAAGGTTTGTTTAGCTCACACTCACTGGAGGTTTCAGTCTATACTCAGTTGGGCCCAAGGCAGAGCAGCACATGGCAGAAAACAGCAGCTTATGGCAGCCAGAGACAGCAAAACAGCAAGAGCCAAAGGGAGAAGTAGAAACAACAATGGCTACAGAAAGCAAGTCTGTCTCCCATAGGTTGCATTCAGGCTGTCTGCCCCAGGCTGAGTATAGTGCTCACACCCATAGTCCCAGCAGCACTCACACCCATGATCCCAGTGGATCATGAGTTAGTCACAACTCTAGAAGTCCGCCCCATGATTGCATGAGGTTTTGTGGGGGCAACTAGACACAGACCATGACAGTAGTGTTAAGGTCATGAGAGCTCCCTGCTTGTGAATATCTTATTAATGTGTCAACAAATGGCTTGTGGAAGTGGGTGAACTCTTTCTGCTTCTGTCAGATGAGGGACAGTATTCTACCCCTTCAGAAGACAGCACTCAAGGAACTATCTTGAAAGCAGAGTGGGGACAGTGGACAGACACCAAATCTACCAGCACCTTGATCCGAATCTTCCCTGTCTCTGGAGCTGTAATCAATTACTGTACTATAAATTACTCTGTCTCCGATATTCAGCACACATAGACTGGGGCATATTTTGCTAACTGACTCTGCCTATCGCTTTAGGGTCTACAGACTTAGGATAATTTTATCTAAGAAATCCTTACGAAGGCAGTAATATTTTTTTTAGAAAAGTGAGGTAGGTTTTACTATTTTTTGGATGAAAACATATATATATATATATATGAAAACATATATATATGAAAACATATATATAACATATATATATAACATATATATGAAAACATATATATATGAAAACATATATATATATGAAAACATATATATATGAAAACATATATATATGAAAACATATATATGAAAATATATATATATATATATATATATATATATATATGTATTACAAGCATGTGCCACCATGCCCAATTGCAGTGGCTGGCTCAGAATGTTTTGGGTGTGGGGCTGGCATGGCACGTGGTGCTGGGGATGGAAACCGGGTACCTGTGTTGCCTAAGCAGGCACTTAGTTTGCTGAACTATCTTGCTGGCCTCTGCAGCTGGAACTTTAAAATGAGTATTCAGTATTACTGAGGGAATCCATACCTATATAGATCTTCAATAATTTAATGTGTGGATTATAGGTTGCACTATTATGAATGGGCAGGTTAGGTCCCTCTCTCACCATCTCTGACAAAACAGGATGGGTGTACAGGAAGACTTTGAAGATTCCACATCTGCATTTTCTTGCATTTGGATGCCATGGAATGACTAATGGTAGGTGGAGTATAATGCTCTTTAGTAATGACCAACTGTCTTTTGACCAAGTTTATGTGTTACTCAATGTGTTGGTTCTTTGATATACCTCCAAAATGCAGTACTGTTCTTCTTCCATAATAAGAATCAGTGAACAGAAGGCTCAGAACAAATCTGGACAGCCTGCTGAGCTATACCTTAACTCACATGCATTATCTGTGACTCCCTTACCAAGAATACAGTGAATCACAAATGGTGGGGCCACATGGCACACAGTGTCTAATGTACTTACTGTTGTTACTTTACAGAGAGCATTTGCTAAAATTTTCCAAAACTGGAGGATCCATATCAAGTTATGCAAAATTTTTTTCTGAATTTGTCTTATTTTACTTAGTATGACCTTCAGTTCCATCCTTTTTTCTTCAAGTATGAAAATTATTTAAACAATTTATCAGCTATAACCTCTTCAATTTTTCTTCATCTTTTTTTCATCTGATAGTCTACTGAGTGTAAGGTACAAACCCATGCAATTGACCAGATCAGGCATTTTGACATGAAAAGATTTATTGGAGGTAGGAGGAAGTAGGTGGGCTGTCTAGTGGACCAAGACAGCCCAAAACAAAAGGGGACAAGTGAACTTATAGGGTTTGTAGGGGAGAGCGTTTGCAGGCTGCAACAGTCTCAGGGAGAGCTAATCTTGGCAGGGCTATCTGGTATGTGTGGGGGGGGGCTTTTGATGTTAATAAAAGAAAAGTTTCTGTGGTTTTTTGCCCAGGTCAAAGTCAGACGAACTTGTTTAGCAGTTTTGGCTCCAGATTAGGGCCAAAAGGAAGTAAACCTTGAAGTTAAGATGAAGATCTTGACTTACAATTTTGGACTCTTGTTTGTTAGGAAAGAGGGTGACAAAGTCATATGGCTACTTCTGGCTGGCTGGGAGCGGCAGAGTCAGAGTCCAGGCATCAGGAGGAGTGTAGAACAGTCTTCTGTCAGGTTCCATTGGGCTAGATCTTGGTAAGAGTAGTCTGAGAGAAGGATTTGGTTAAAATTTCGGGTTGTTAATCTGGTGACAGTACTGCGGACGAGGTAAATGAAGCAGGGGGAATACCATGAGCAAAACAGCGAACCCTGCAAGGGTCCCTAGAAGGAGAGCAAGCCAAAGAAAGATGCAGTCCGTATACCTTATGCATCTAATCCCAGCAAACCTCCTAGAGAGGTCCCAAATCATGAAGCTCCCAAGATTTCACCTAGGAAAGCCATGCCTACCAGGATGCCCACATGGGCAACCCATTTTATCTTATGGGGTGTGGGTGTATTCTTAAGGAAGAAAGCATCTTGAAACTCTGAGTCTGTGTATATGTTGAAATTAGGTATCACAGTCACTAGAGTGCACTGGAGGTGTAAGGGAAGGCAAGGAAAGACTGAGGTGCCACACAGAAGCAGCTGTATGCCTGCTTTTTGTTCTTTGTCTGGAGGTTTGTGGAGTGAACTGAATTTGCTATAAGGGAGGCCAGTGGAGTTTCTAAAGGGTTTTTTTTTGGGGGGGGGAAGGGGGACAAGTGTGTGTGTGTTGTGGGGTATGGCCAAGATAGCAGTGAGGTCAGGCCTTAGAAAAGACATGCTCAGCCAACACTTGGTGAGATTGGTGGTCTGGGTAGAAGTAAGAAGTGAGCCTATGATCTGAATGTGTCATTTTACCATGAACATGTTGAAGTGGGGGATAAGGAGGTACTGAATGATGAACTTGAGTCCCCTCTAATGTTTGGGGACTATTCAGTATTGGGGAATGCTGGGAAAGGCTTTGGAGTCTCTGAGGCACACTAATATAGGAATAACATGTGTGGTGTGAGTGAGACTAGAAGTGTCTCAGAGTATGTGGTTGACAAGGGAAAAGGGAAGGAGGAGCTGGCTGTGCATTATAGGATGAACACCATGGGGAGGGAGGTTGAAAGGGACATGGAGCTTTTAGATGAAATCTCTCCCCATGAGAGGTATGGATTAGGTAGAGTTTAAAAGGAAATAATGAGTGAATAACAGTGTCTGGAGTCAGCAGAGAATGAGTGTGTCTGAAGGTATCATGTAGCGATCAACACCCACTATGGAGACTGCAGATCTAATATTGCAACTTTAGAACTCAGGAAGAAGACTATATGTGGTATGCATGTCAGCAAGAAAAGTTTTTTACCTGAGATGTCCAGCGAGACTCGGGACTCTGATAAAGATACGTTGCTGTAGGCCATGGACCCCAAGCTCTGTTTTTCCTCTTCAGTGGCAAGACCAATCAGGTCAAATATTGATGGATCTGGCTGCAGTAAGTTTTCCTGCGAGGGTGGGGAATTTGATGTCTTACCCACTCTCTGGCAGAAAAGGCAGTCACATTTCCAGTGACCCTCGAGCTTATAGATGGAACCAGGTCCCAGTGACAGCTGTAGGTTGGGCCAGGCTCATGCCCAGTGTCCTTCTTTGCTGCACTTGAAACCATTCAAGAAGGCCTCGGGTGGCAGCATTGTTTAAGACCTTGTTAAGGTCCTATTTTGATGGGAGTCCAAGTTGGCAGCCAAAAGTTGGCACTTGTGTATAGTTAATTTTGGTCTCTATTATTGAAGACACATAAAGTCAGGTTAAGTAAGTTCTCCTGTTGGGTTTGGGGGCCAGATCTGTCTTTTTAGCTTGACGTCAATGTCAGGAGTAGATCAGGATATAAAATAGGAATTAATAACATTGTTTATCAAGCACCTTGAAATATGAACTGAGACAAGAGAACTGTTATTTCTCATCAACCATGGCCATTTTAACAGTTAGATTCCTATAGAATGTAAACAGACAATAGCTATACTTTTACAGAGAACATTTGACATCAAAGTCATATATATAGTAGTGTTGGATAAGAGTCACAACAGATGATGAAATCCCCACTTTGTTTAGACATCTCTAAATCTAATGGCACATACACAGGATAAATATCACATAAATGTTTGTTACAATAACTTATTTTAATTTTATTTGATATCACTTGAACCAGGTGGTAACTCAGGAGAAAGCATGTTAATTTTAAGTCTATATATTAAAGCTCAAATGAAAAGAGGAACAGCTATTCATCGAATGACATATGTCTCCACATAGACACAGGACACAAATGAACGTCTTAATAAAATCAGAGAGCGCTCAAATATATTTCTGGCCAGGTTAAATTATGATGATCTTTTTAAGATTGTAATTATGAGAAACTAGTCAGAACTTTTATAGGTCAATTAGCAGAGATCTCTTATAAGAATAATTTGAAAAACATAAAAACTTCTTATTTACAGTTACCAAGTTTGAGTTGGAGCAAGCAAACTGAAAAGAATATAAGGATTAGACATGTCATAATAGAGCAGCACTGACAACTAACAAGTCCTAGACTTACAGGCTGCCAAGAAGGGCATTCTAAGGGAGGAGCAGGAAACTGAGACTCAGAACCTCTTTTTGGTGGCTGCAGTAGGAGCCTGCTGAGGTGGCTGAAGGGTGGGGACAGTGAGGGGAGAAGGAAATGAGCAGCAGGACTGACTGGAACAGGCAGTGTTTGTTTGGTGAGAGGTATTCTGCCTTTAGCTTGATAGCAGAGGGAGGAGCTCAAACTGTTGGGGAAAAATATGTAATTAGTTGTGGATCTCACTTTGTCCCAAAGTGTGAAACCTGTAGGAAAAAGAGACTGTGATTGCAAGTTGGGGGCTTCTAGCAATGTGAGGAATATAGGACCATCACACAAAGGCAGATGAGAGGCAGAGCAGAGGGAGCAAAGAGAGAGAAAGGTATCTCTGAAAGTTGAGAGGTCAGAAAGTGAGGTAATGTCTGTTGCAGGAGGGGCTGATGCAGCAGTGCAGATGGTGGAAGCTCTGGTGGATGGCGGCTGTGGTGGAGGTCGCAACCTCAGAGGCTGAGGCCCTGTGGGGCAGTGTGTAGGGGAATCTGGGAATGAAGGGGTCAATAGGGAGCGGTCAGATTAAGATCTGGTTGTCTTTGCTAGTAGAATCTATTGGGAATTATATGACAGGCAGAGCTCAGGATGACTGCAGAGATAAAAGGAAGAGAGAACATAGAGGACCTCAGACCATTTCCCATTGCAATGACAAATGTTATCTAAATCAACAAAGGTGTCATAATCGAGTTCCCTCAGGGGCCCAGATAGTCCCATTGCCCAACTTGTACTCAGACCAGGCAGTCTGACAGAGAAAGGTGAGGCATTTGGGTTTGAGTTCAGACAGTTTCAGGGGTCCTCGAGGACCGATTTGAGAATTTGAGACAAAAGAGAACAGAGGTGTGGCCAGAAGGGGTGGATGGATATTACCCATAGTGGCAAGAATACAGATGAGAGTGACAGAGATAGATGGAAGTGTAAAGACAAATATCTTTCAAGGTGAATTCCAAAAGGGATGAGAGACCAAAGTCTCCTGAGCAGGCATCCCTGGTTGGAGAGGAGGTCAAATTGAGGGTAAGAGCAGCTCGGCATTGACATGACTTGCAAGAGGAGGGTGTGAGGCCAAGAGACATGAATCCAGGAGCAAGGCATCCGTGAATGACATTTATCTTCAAGATGCATAAAGAAGGAAAGAGAAAGTGAAAGTACAGAAAGTGATCTCATCTGGGATAAAGTTGGGGAGGGAGCTGTGCAGCTCAGAGAGCTGCTAGGGAGAAATGGCCCTCTTTGTCTCTTTGTCTTCTCCTCCATCCCCTGAACAAGTTGGACAGTGGTATATGTTTGTATTTTAAGATAGGTTGAATGAGTGATGAGGGGATACTCACAGTTTTAGGTGTTGTGGTTGTTTAGGTGAGCAAGGGTTGGCATCGGACTGGGGCAAGGCCTCAGTGTCCCTCCTGGGTTTCTGGAACCACATGGTAGGCATGAACTCATGCAATTGACCAGACTAGGCATTCTGACATGAGAGGATTTCTTGGAGGTAGGAGTGAGCAGGTTGGCTGTCTAGTGGACCAAGACAGAACCAAGCAAAAGGGAAAAGGGGATTTTATAGGATTTTTAGGGGAGGGTGTTTGTGGGCTGCCACAGCCAAGGGAGAACTAACCTTGGCAGGGACACCTGGTCTGTCCGGGCTGGTAGATGTTAACAAAAGGAAAATTTCTGTTTTTTTTTTTTTGTTGTTGTTGTTGTCTGTTTGTTTTTCCCAGGTCAAAGTTGGGCAGAGTTGTTTTACAGTTTGGCCCTGACTGGGGACCAAAAGAAAGTAAGACTTGCTGTGAGTGTGAGGATCCTGACTTATCACTGAGAAGAACAAAATTAGGATGGGATCTGAGTATCTTAAATTGCTACTAATGGGCCCAAGCATAACTAGTCTTTCCAAATTTGTAGCAAATTTTTGATATTTTTCCTTTTATATCAATTTTACTTAAGGAGACCAAACTTCATCTTCTAAGAAATACAAAATTGTAAGAGGGATCGTGGCAATATCACTAACAGATTTCCACAAAGAATTTTTGGTTCCATTTTCCATAATCTCTGTATTGTTATCTGGTTCCATATGGGCCATTAACAGCTGACAGCTGTCAGACAAGGTCAGATAAAATGATTCATTAATGTCATGTTTTATATTTTTAGAAAAGCCTGGCCAACTGTTTTGTTCCTACTGTTAGTTACTGGCTAACCATTTTGGTAACAACGTTCTCTCCTTTAGCCTTTTTGGGTTTACAGATTAGGTAACTACCCATGTGATAGGCATTTAGTCACACTAGGATAATTTTAGCATCCATACTGAAGACATTTTTATCATCCAGAATAAAAATAATTTAGAGTGATTCTGTAATCATGTATATGGCAGTGTGTGAAGATAGGGAAGCTGTACAGATGATACTGGCAATCTTAAACTGCAGGATTTTGATAAAAGTGCTTAGTTGATTTCCAGGGAGTTTCATAAATTTTACTTCAGAAGTACATATAAATCAATTATTTTCATAAGAAAATTTAAAATACTCTGTCTATGCTGATATTTGTGTGTGTTATGATAATCCCTCCAATTTCTTCATTACTATGTGATAGTACATACTAAAGAAAAACACTACCTTGACACCTATCTTGTAAACTTTTTAGTATAGCCAAATACATTAATGATATCTTTACTATTATTTCTCCTTATTGCCCATCTTTACCATTAATAATAGTGTCAGAGTTTTTAGCACATACCTTTGTGTAGAGGAATCTTTACTACCTTTTTATTAAAAGCATCAGTGTTCTATGGTGTCATAAGAAAATATTATGGATTAAATAGCTTAAACAACAGAAAATTATTTTCTCAGTTTGGAGATCTAATTAATGTCAATTAGGAAACTAGAAATCCTAGATTAGTGCATGGGCCCTTTCGGATTCAGGTAAGGGCCTCCTTCCTGGCTGGTGCTTACAATTCCTTGCTCTATTCTCATGCAATGGCCTCTATGCATGGGCAAGACAGGGACAGCAATCACTTTGGTGTCCTCTTGTATAACGATGCCTGTCCTATCACGTCAAGTCCCCACTCCTGTCATCAAATTTATGCTTAGTTGGTTCCTTCGAGGTACCATATAGAAATACAGCCATATTGAAGGGTAGGACTTTAATACATAAATTTTAGGACACACCCTTCAATCCAGAAAGTCTTCTATGGAAATGTTGAACTGATAAGATCAGATACAACAGTTGATTCTAGCCTAAAGGCCAAGAAACGATCTTCTATTTCAATGCATTGCTTTCAATTTGTTATGTATAATCAGGTTCATGTGTTTCATTTGTTAAAGGAATTTCTTTTCCTTTTTCTTTTTCTCTTCTCTCCCCTCCCCTTCTCTCCTCTCCTCTCCTCTTCT
>NDGM011129677.1:0-10457 GCA_002564305.1 Octomys mimax | reverse complement strand
CCCAAGCCTCTCTTGACAGCACTTACAGATAAGTAATCCAGACCCTCAAGGACAGTGAAACAGCTTGGGGACCTGCAGGCTCGCGGGCAAAGCTGCTACACGGCACCAGAGCTGTGTGCGGGCCCTCTTGCCTGCCCGAGCAGCTTGGGTAGACAGGGGCGGGTGCACCACCAGCCTTCCTCATCCTCAGCATCACATTGCAAGCCCTCGGTGAAAACCAGAAAGCTCCAAGCGCACTGGACCCTGCGCATGCTGTTTTCCCTGTGCATAGACATCTGGGACAAAGATGAATTTGTGAATTAGGCACCGTAAGTACCAGCAATTAATACTAATAAAAGTAAAACAATTATAATAGACTAGTGAAAGCTGTGACTGTGCTTTGTCTCTCTCTGTCCTGTCTCTGTCTCTGTCTCTGTCTGTCTGTCTCTCTCTCTCCCCCCCCCATCTATCAATCCAGCAGCACAGCTATGGGTCCACTCCTGTGCCAGGCCCTCCCCTGCCTATCATCCGTCTGCACGCCTATCTGCCTCTACCCCTCCACCTACCCCCTACCTATTTATCTCCGCCCTGTGCCCTTACCATCTACCCACGCACCCGCCCACCGACCCCTCCATGCATCCATGTGTCTGTCACATGTGGTCTACACACATACGCATTCAGTAGAGATGTGCATGTGATAGACAGCAGGATTAATATAAGACATGGAAGAAGGAGCTGTGCCGAGGCCTTGGGCACATCTGGATCTACGGAGATGTTGCTCCAAAGCAGAAAATATTTGGCCTCATTTTGTTCTGCTGAATCTGTGTACCAAAAACAGCCGTGCAAACACTTCCTCCACAGTAAGCATGTTTCCTCCTAACACAACTGACCCAGCCTTGTCCTGATTAACTGAACATTCCAAGTGGGAAAAAAGCCACCTTTGGAAATGATATGACATATAATTTGACAATTTTCTAACCAGTGGCACTGGGACATGTCTCAGGGGCTCCTCCACTCATGCAATGGGGACCTTGGTGACCCTCTCTGAGGCCCAGGGGGCCCAGGACCCAGCCTCTGCCTCTCCCCTTACAGCCCTGTCCCTGCCTGAGAGCAGAAATCAAGCTCATGGCTGAGCCTGCTCCTGTTCAAGAGGAGTTAACTGGAAGCTATTATAAAAGGCTGACTGGCAAGCTACGAAATGGATGTTTTGTGTCTTAATTTCTCCTCTTTCAAGTGGCATCTTTTATAAAGAATTTATCCAGGCCTGTCTCTCATCCCCTGCCGCAGTCTATTTATAGTGGCATTCCTGCCAGCCTCGTCTTCCCCTCGCCCCTCTTAATGTCCAAGTCCTGCGTTATTCAGAAAGATATCCCTCTTCTTGGACCACAGCACCTCCCCAACAGGTGCACTCTTCTCTCTGTGTCCCCAAGGCTGGGCTCTTCATCTGAAAGAAAGCCAGGACCTCTTCTCCTGGCCCAGTGACCCCATCTCCTTCCAGGAAGCTGTCTCTCCATGCCAAGAAGGTGCTTATGGCACAGGCAGAGGTGGGCAGCGTATCTGCCCCTCAGCTCCATCACAACTGTACATATGACGTGCCAAATCACAGCCCAGGCTGACCCCCCAGGGCCAGCCCTAGGAGACAGCAGGAGGCTCCCAGCCCTGGGCCTGGTTCCATCCTGAGCTCCAGGGGACTCCAGTTTTGCCTTAAACCTAGAGATTCTGCACATGCACTTTGGGGTCATGAAGTTTGAAGTTAGCACATCGACCCCTCCATGGCTGCATCAGTTAGCTTCTTGTCACTAGAACCCAGTACCAAACTCGCACCACTTAAAGCAGTTGAGGTTTAGCTCAGCTCATAGTTTCAGTGGACTTAGTCCATGGCCAGCTGCCACCAAGGCGGAGATGTCACAGTGGAGGGTATGGCAGAGCAAAGAGGTGGAGTTCACGGCCTCTGGGAGGCACAGCAGAAGTGTAGGGCCAGGAATGCAGGAGCTGGGCACCAGTCACAGCACCTGTGGTTGCAGCTCCGTGACCCCAGACACACCCCATCCCCGGGTAGCTCCCAAGACAACCAAGTTGGCAAGCCAGCGTCACCGTTGTAGTGACCTTGGACACATGGCCATGTCTAGAGCTCCTTGTTCTCACCTTTAACATAGAAGTTGTTGCACCCATGCCAGAGAAGTCCAGCAGACATGCACAGAGGCCTCCGCACAGCCCTGCCTGAGGCAGTGCGAGCGCTCAAGAAGGCGGAGACGGAGAAAGATCCCGTGGCACCACAGATAAGTGGGTGGAGAGCAACCATGCGGCCAGCCGTGCGGGGTCTCAGGGAGAGGGCAGAGTGGACGGGGCACAGCAGACCCAGGTCCACTGCCTCTGGTTCAGCTGCAGCTAGAACACGAAGGGCCCTGCTGCCAGCAGGCCTGACTATTTATGGGCACGCCCTACCTTGTCCAGGGAGACTTACGAGCCACACAGACACAAAAGAAACCTGGCAAATTCCAAGCTGCGCTGAAGGGCTGCAAATCAGCCTTTGGGCCGGGTCCCAGGTCCGGAGAGAAAGTGTGATTGAGTGTGGCTTCTTTAAAGTTTTGTTTGGATTTATTCCTAAAAGCTCCTTTTACCCAGAGCTGTGGCTTTCGCTTTGGCCTGGAAGGCTGCCCTGTCATGAATCAGAGGCGGAGAATTGGAGGAGCACCAAAAGGCAGCCCAGAGAAGAGGAAGGAGGGGAGAGGGTGAGCCCCGGCTCCACGCAAGGTGGGCTCTGTCCCGCCTGTCTGTGGTCACAGGCGTGTGCTGGGCCATGTGGTGCACTCTCAGGAGCACACGCCAGGACCTCCACTTGCAGCACCCTGGCCTGAACTGGGAAAGGCTTGGTGGCAGTCCCCTGCCCAAGCTGGGAAAAGCAAATGGACCAATGGAAGATGGACATCAGAGACACTGGACCAAGGGCTTGGATGTCCCTCCAGGCCCCAGCAGTGGGCAGTGTTTGTGCTGGGACAAGGACTCCCCTCTCTGTGGCATCCTTCCCCCCGAGGCAGGGCAGAAGTGCTGTGCTGGGGAGCTGGGATGACAGAGTCCAGCACTCCTGAGACTCCCTGGGCAGGAAGGCACAGCCAACTGTCTCCTGAGCCTCAGAGTCCCAGTCTGGGAACTGGAAATGACAGCGGCCTGGAGGAATTTCCACGCAAGCCCAACAGAGGCCTGGTGGTCTCTCAAGACCAGCCAACAACTCTAACTCCAGGGCAGTTTCCTCCCTGCTACTGTAGTTTGACCCAGCAATGTCCCTCTAGGCCCACGTGTTGAAGGCTGGGTCCCCACTCTGGTGGTGGTGGAACCTTTAAGAGGCGGGGCTAGTGGGAGGAAGTGAGGTCATTGGGGCGAGGCCTTGACCCTGAGCTCTTCCTGCGTCTCCTTCACATCCAACCTTGGGCTGGGTGGGTTCTCCCCACCACCACCGCACCACCGCCAGGTCGTGCCTGTCCACTACCTCAGAGGTACAAAGGCTGAATGACTAGGGACAGAAACCTCTGAACCTGAGCCATAATGAAACTGTTGTCTTCATAAGTTGATTATCTTGGGGTTTTGTCATGGTCGCAGAAAGCTAACATCTGTGCCTTGGGGAGATGCTTAGGTGCTAAGGGTGGTGCCATTTGTGCATGAGATCCGTGTCCTCAGAGAAGAGACCCCGCTCTCCCCGTGGAGGACAGAGTGAGAAAATGCCAGGTCGCGTCCAGACTTCACGGCCATCAGCGCGCTGGCCTGGGGCTTCCCACCTTTGCAGCCCTAAGCAGTGGATTTCTGTAGTTTGTAGCCACTCAGACTGGGCTGTCCTCCTGTCACAACCTCAGGAGCCTGAGACCCAGGTCACTCTGAGGACCTCTGAGCCAGGCTGTGACCTACGCAGAGAGGAAGCTAGAAGGCTGTGGGCAAGTACCGAGGTGGGGACTGTTGGTCACCCCGCGTGCTCCAAGCCCCAGGATCTGTCCTGAGTAATGGCACAAACAGAGGTCCACATCCGCTGCCAGGGACGCTGGCCAGGGGCCTCCAACAGGGCCGTGGGTGGGATCTTCTGGACACATGGAGGCCACGCCAAAGCCCCCACAAAAGAAAAAAAGCGGCAGCCACCATCAGACATGGCCGCATCTGGGCGAGAATCAGAGTCGAGAGCTCCATCCTCTCAATTGCCTGAGGAGAGGCCGCTCATTAAAAGTTTTCTGAAGCCATCCCTCAGCTCTCTAATCACGAGCTCTGTTCTTCTTTCTTTCCCGTAATGTCTTAAGCACATTTACTGCCTCAGCATAGAGGACTTGTGCTACTAATCATATCGATTTTACTATAATTAATTTTTAATGTATTTTCCAGGGTGTTGTGTATATACAGACCCAGATATTTTATCATATATTAACATAGCCATTTCCACTCTTAAAGTGGGTTATTAAATGAGTGCTAATTTATTATTGCTTAAGATGGCACGATGTTAACCCAATTATCGTTTGAGCTTTGTCGTGTACACTTTGGAGCAGGGTAAGATGTTGATAATAGACTCAGTAAGATTAAATTTACCAAGCGGAGTGCCGCACGGGAGCAGTGGCTTGGCTGTCTCCGGGCTCCCACTGCGGCCATCAAGGCATGGCCTGGACGCAAACACTGAGCCCTCACCTGCGCTGGGCAGGGGTCAGTGGGGACCGTGGTGAGGGCTCTGTCCCGGGACCAGCCATTGTTAGCTTCCCCCTCCTGCACCAGTGGGGGCTCCAGTCAGGGCCGTGGAAGACTTTGCCGAAGACCCAGGGGCAGAAAGGGTGACGAAGGACGCCGGTCTGCTCAGCCTCCTCCTTTGGGGAGGCGTTTCAGGTATGCGGTGGGGACGGCCACAGGAGGTGCTGGCCGGCTGTGCCTCTGGGCAGGGAAAGCGGTTGAGTGACAGATATTGCCTGTCTGAGGGTAGATATGAGCCTCCTCTGCCCCATTAGTCAGGACAGACAAACAGCCCCATCTCAGTGACAGGAGGCCTGTTGGCCACAGGTCGGCTATCTGTGGAACAAACACGATCGAGCCAGCCTTGCCCATAGACAGCACCCAGGCCGAGCACAGGACCTTGGCACCCACTGGCAGAGACAGACCAGGAGGCGCATGCCTCCCTCGCTGGGGACCTCCAGGCCATCATGTCTCCAAGAAGCCCTGCAGGCAGCCTGACTGGGGAAGGCAGAAGGAGGGGCAAGGGCAGCCAAGAGAAGCTGTGTCCCCTCTAGAAGGCGCCCTGGCCACCCCCTTCTCCCGGACAGGCGCCTCGCTCCACTGCCTGATTGCGGGGGCTGGGAGCAGGGAGGCTCTTCACCGAGCTGGACAGCAGCTGGGGGACACAAACCTCCCTAAGCCACCTCCCCTCCTCAGAGGACCTCATTGAGCCCAGGTTGCCACCCCCTGTGACAGCCTGGAGCCGAAGGGTGCGGGCACTGAAGGGGGCTGCACCCACTCCCAGTGTGGACCCCCAGGTTCCATGCGCTGGCTGGCAGCTGGATGGCGCGGGGTGCTTATTTATAATATTTATGCGGGGTGAGGCAGCAGGCTGGCACAGGGCCATTCATCTCCTTGCTCTGGGCAGCTAGTGAGGTGCTGGCTTGCTAAATAATGTAGGAACCTCTTGGTCAGCAGGCCAGGCCCCTTGGGAGCAGCCCCACACGAGCACCACCCACGTGGGTACGTGGGTCCAGAGCACAGGCCTCAGGGGCCCTGTCCTGTGCCCCTGTGGGGTCTGCGGGTGGTCCCACTTGCCCGCGCCCCAAGATGGGGGTGGAGCATGCAGGGGAGGGCCCACACCCACGCTCTCCAGCAGAGGGTCACCTGAGGCCCCCGGACGCGGGCTAGGTCCGGGGCATGGAGAACGTCAGGGTCAGCCACAGACTGCACAGTGCACCTCGGGCCTTGGCGTGCCCCAGCTCTGGCCCGCCCATGCCCATGCCCTACATGGCCTTGACCGTGCTGAGTGTGTTCCCTGGCAGTGGCCAGGCAAGGTAACCCTGGAGCGGGAACCTCACGGGGATTCCCTCCTGGCTGGCCTTGAGCCCGGTCCCACGCACAAGAAGCCCTGGCCCAGCTCTGCACGGAGGTGTGCCCATGTCACCCCAACACCCACCCCAGACCATAGGTCCACTGGCCTATGACCCAGCACAAGTATCCCCAACTCAGGATCCTAGGGTGGCCCCAGATAAGGGGGACACCACATCAAGGGTACCAGCTGAATTCCCAAGGAGATTTGAAAGTTTCAGTACGGAATGAGAAGGCCTCGTGTCCCAGGATGGGACCAGGCACTCATGTCAGCTTCTCAAGGCATCTGGGAACAGCAGTACCAAGGAGGAGCTGCCAGTCTCAGGCCTCTGCCCCAGCCTACCCAACCAGGAGCATTGGGGGTGGAGCCCACAGCCTCCGGAGACTTCCAGGAGCCCCCAGCCCACAAGGGTGCCAGCTGATGTGCCCACCTGACTGGACCCAGCTCCAGGTTCGGGGCTTTCCTTGTTCAGCCCCAGACTCAATCTGTGGGTCCAGTGGAGACCCCCACCCAGGCCAGGAGGAAGGAGGACAGATGCCTGTAGGGTGCAGTCAGCTGCCCTGCTCTGTTAATGCACCCCATTCGTTTCTACCTTGGGCCCAGCTACGTGCCCCAAGCTGTGTGGCTTCACCCTTCTTTCTCAGCGTCAACCTTCCTCCTCTGCGGAGGCCCCCAGTACCTGTCCCCTCCCCCTTCCTCTGCAGCCTGGGGAGCTCAGGGTGGTCGCCTCCCAATAGTTTCACAGGGGGAGCCAGAGCGATAGCTCAGTGAATGAAGTGCTTGCCTAACAAGCACAAGGTCCTGAGTTCGATCCCTAGTACCGTCACCAAAAACAATTACCAATAGTTTCACAACCTACGACTGCTTCACACTCAGTTTAACTGGCATCTGCCTGGCTCCCTGGAGGACATGAGCTCCAGGAGATGACAGGGGTCAAGACTGTTGTGTCCTCGCCTCTGTCACAGGATTTGGGACCCTGGAGATGGCGAGTGAGCGGCCATCCACTGAGCGCCGATGCGGCATATCCTGTGTGACACTTCGGCACCTCGCAGGGGCGGTCCTGCAGCTCGGCATCATGGGAAGGAAGCCGCATCTGGCAGCAGCAGGTGCCCACCCAGAGCCTGGGCCCCTGCCGCACCTCTCCAGAAGCCCTGCTGCAGGGAGCTTGGTGTTCAGGGCTTTCCAAGCCCACTGCAGTTCTCGGTTGAGCATCCCAGACCCGCAGTCCTTTGTCACCATGCGCAGCACTGAACAAGATCTTCACATGGCTGCTGGGGCCAGTGAGGACCCGCAGCTAAGTTGGGGGTGAAATCAGTGGTGCTTCCCGAAGCGCAGCCAGTCTCAGCTGGTCCACAATCCCCCAGCATCTGCACAGTGAGAGGCTCAGAGAAGCAGGGTGTGGGGTAAGGAGAAGCCACAGGCCGCATCCCAAGGGCATTGAGGGTGAAGGTCCTGGCACCTCCCTCCATGGGGTCACCTTTGGCAGCAACCAAACTCCTGCTCACGGGCAGAGCAGAGCTCACCACCAGCGCAGGCCAAAGTCCACAGGGACAGCAATGAGAGCAGCCATGTGTGGGTGAGGCCGCTGACTGGCTGGCTGAGTTTCAGAGAGCATCGTGGCCTCGAAGATGTAGGCCCTCGTGCTGCTGGAAAAGACAATCCTGCACCAGGGACTCTTCCCATGGTGGCCCCAGGGAGTGGGTAGAGCCTGCGGCAGGAGAGCAAACGGGACTCGCGCCAGCAGATGGCTTTGCAGCAAGGAATGAGGACCAGGATGTATTAACAAAACCGTCGATGACAAAACTCTAAACTTCTCTTCATGGCAGAGTCATACTCCACCGTGGGCAGGTGCCACGTTTTCTCCATGTGTCCCTCTGCTGGTGGATGCAAGGCTGCGCTCTGGCCCCATAAGGGGAAGAGACCCACAGAGGAGACGCGGAGACGTACGAGCCTGATGCCAGAAGGCTTCTCCTCTGTGAGCAACGCAGAGCATGAGTAATGAAGATCAAAAGGAAAGACGAGAGGAAACGGAGAGAAGTGGGATTGGGATGGAGAGATGGAAGAGCAGAGAGAGGAAGGAACGGGGACGCAGAAAGGCCTGAACTGCGCTGTGTCCCTGTGCCGGCTTCCCACGGGGACAGTGCTCCGTAGGTGCTCTGCACACACGTGGGTCCACATTATTACCTAAAAGAAAATGAATAAATAAAGATATAAACCCAGAATACATAGTTTTGGCTAAGCCAGAGGAAGAACTTCCCATGATCTCTTGCACTAAATATATATTACATATTCTATTTTTTTAATCTCTTATTTATTTAGTTATTTGGTACAGGGTCTCCCTGTGCAGCTCAGACTCATAGTGATCCTCCTGTCTCAGCCTCCCCAGTGCTGGGATTACAGGTGTGTGCCACCATACCTGGTTTCAGTGGCCAGCGTGGCACCCAGGTTTCCGTGGCCAGTACCACATGCAATACCAGAGATCAAACTCAGGTCCTTGTACTTGCTGACCAGGTACTTAGACTGCCTACCTATCTCCCCAGCTATATATATTCTAAAATTAGTGAAAGAATAGATTTTTAACATTCTTATCATGAAACCAGTAATTGGCAAAGTGATAGATAATATTATGTTTGTTAGCTTCCCATGAGGTAGAAGAATATGTCGTAGTTTGCCCCATAAGTATAGACCGTTATTATCAATTAAAATACTTCTACATTTTAATATAGATATAAATATAGAAAAGTACAGACACGCTATCTGCTAAGCACCAACATCTGCCACCCAGAACAAACCACTGCTTCACAGTAGTGTGAGGTGCTTCTTGGTTGAATTGTAGAAATGTAATATTTATCCACCAAAACTGTGGCTCCAGGTCGAGAATGTCCTCTGCTTCCGGGTGCAGCCAAGCCCCAGGCAGCTGCACAGCCCAGGGCTGAGGAAGGTGACCCCTGCCCACCTCTCTGCTCCTCCCGACTGCTCTCCCTCACCTGCCACCTCTGAGTCTTTCCCACTGACTTGTCACCTGTCACCAACTAACTCATGACAGCTCTGTCCAGACAGAAAGCTGTCCTCCCACCAGTCCACTGCACCTGTGGGGCGCCAAGACAGATGCGCCTGTCCCGAGGCTGTGATGGGCCCCTGGCAGGTCACATGCCCCATGGCCCTGAGGGGGTGACCAGGAGCCTTGACAGCAGGGTTCCAGGCAGGGCCCAGGCGGCTTCTGGGCCGGCAGGTGGTGTCTCCTGCCCACGTCCTCCCATGGCCATCCTCTCTGTGTGTCAGTGTCCCAAGGCACTGAGGGTCATGAGGTCAGCAGATTAAAGTGGGCCACAACTGTGCCAGGGACAAGAGCAAGCCTCCCCCCCCACAGCCTCCCTCGCCTCCTTCCCTGGAGACCACCTCCTCTGTCTGTGACCTTCCAAGAGCTCTTTTCAGTTTGTTTTTCACAAACTCTCCTCACTGTGAAAGGTTTGAGGAAAGAAAAGAGAAAAACAAGCCAACCTGAATCTCTGGGTTTGCATACTATAAAATCTGATTAGTTTGGACTTAGGGTGAGAAAATATTCTAGGTGGTGCAGCCTTCTCATTGAGGATTATTTCTAGAAGATTTCTTTTCATCAATTAACTCTCCTAGTCCAGCTGGGAAAACCCAGGCCAGCCAAGAATCCCTGGTCATTAATAGCAGGCTCGGTGCACCCAGAGGTGAGCACTGAAACCCTCTCCCTGTCAGTCAGCCACCTGGCTCCCTGTCCTCCTGTGCCCCTGCCATCCATGCTTAGAGACCCCAGTGCCTAATCTGCCATCTTTCTTTTCCTGTCTCTGGACTCACAGGGTCAGATGGACCTCTAAGAAACTTGGGTGAGCAGAAGGGCGCCAGGGCTGAGTCCCACATCGGGTGGAATCTGGATTGAACCAGATCGAGGAATCATGAATGCATCACATCCCTTTGAGGTAAAATAAAGGGAGGCATGAAAGGCAGAGTGACTCAGAAAACATTGCTTTCTTTAAAGTTAATGGGGCCCCCGGTTCTAAATGGAGCCATTTCCAATTCTCTCAGGTTTTGCTTGCTTTTAAACACGGTTCTCAGCTCCCAGGGCAGCAATTAAATGTGTCAGCAAAGCTCCTACTTAGTGCTGCTGAGGCACTTAATTTTCATTAAAAAGATGACATTGCAAGCAATTATCAAGGACAAGCCGTATCCGCGGGTATTTATATTCATAAGGACAGACTGTGGCGGAGAGGCATACATTACCCAGGTCTGTCTCTGGGCTGCCTCCGAACCCAGGCAGCACGCGGCTGGCTCTGCATCCCGGCTGCTGGCCTTGCTGGCTTTGCTTTTCTTTCTTTTTTTTTTTTTTCCATAATTTTACTGAGAAACAAATAGCAATGAGGCAGTTTCAAATCAAATTGGTAGAACAGTTTCAATAATTAAC
>NDGM011129671.1:0-26155 GCA_002564305.1 Octomys mimax | reverse complement strand
ATGAGTCAAGATGTGTGCTGTACACCAACACAGTGACCACAGTTAGTACATGAGCACAGAGAGCAGACTGCATGTCCCCAGTGGTGGCATGCGGGAGCCTGAGTGCTCTGTGGCTGGAGCTAGCCACTCGACAGTCTAGACATAGTTTAAACTTACTGTTGAACATAATGAATGCAAAGTGTATTTATTTGGTTAGTTAAAATTATTTAGAAATAAAATAACAGGTCAGCAGATACCTGATGCTTGTCCCTCTGAGTGGTGGCTATGTCTCCCCTTGTGGAGTCTGGGCTGCTTGGAGCTTTCTGCCACGGCAGTGTGGTCACGCACCCCAGGAAGCCACGTGCCGGCCACCAGCTCTGGGGAGTCAGGCACTGAGTGAGGCTCTGCCTGCCCCAGGTCCACCCGAGGATGCCACATAGAGACCAGCGCCTGGGTGGCAGCCAGCATCAGCCACCAGCCGTGGGGCTGACTGGCCTGGATGTCCATGAGACAACTCTGGCCTTGTCTGACTGAAGCTACATGCAGGCTTCCATCCCCAAGAGCACCCTGGGTGAGCACCCTAGCTCTCAGACTGCGCATGCTCAAAGTGGGCGTGAGTTAATATGCTTCTTTGAGCCTGCTGTTAAGACAATTTATTATGCAGCTACAGAAAGTGGAACAAATACCATAGGAAAATCAACTGGTTTACGGGAAGTGGAAGGTGAGAGTCCTACCTTACATCATATGCAAAGGGAAGCCCAAGGGTCAGGGCTAAAGACCCGAACGCAACACAAAACTAGGCTGAGAAGGTGGTAGAGAATTTTATCACAACCTTGGGGAGGATAAAATTTTAATCTTTAATGTTTTAATCTTTTATTTGTTTGTTTATTTGGTACAGGGTCTCACTATGCAGCTCAGACTCGTAGTGATCCACTTGTCTCAGCCTCATTAGCACTGGGATTACAGGTGTGCAACGCCATGCCAGGTTTTGGGGCCGCTAAAGTGTGCCTGTCGTTCTGGGGCCAGCACAGCCTGTGGTGTTGGGGATGGAACCTGGGTCCTTGTGCTTGCCAGGCAGGTGCTTAGACTGCTGAGCTATCTCCTCTGGCCAGGAAAAGATTTTTTTTTTTTATACAAGACACCAAAAGAATAAACCTTAAGCTGCCGAATGGATAGATCTGATGGTAGGAAGACTAAGGATTCAATAGACCATATGAATGAATGGGCCAGATCAACAGATGGGATGTTCAACACCTGAAATGCACAACGGATGGATAAAATACACAGGGGACAGCCAGAAATCATGTTGAAAAGGACAAGGCCTCTAAAAGAAAAATAGGCACAGGTGTTGGCCTGGGGACTTGCAGAGAAACTGTCTTGGCAACACTCGGTTGAAGGTCTGCCTGGCATCTGTGGAGATTTGAGGACACAGGTAGCCCAAGGAGGTTTGCATGGTCACCAGAACAGCCGCACCAGATGGCTGCCTGGTTCCTAAGACTGGCAGGATGGGGGCAAGGGTAGCACTTGGTGGGTGCCCACCCAGAAATTAGCAGAGGCCACCACAGTTGGCATCCTCTGTGTGCTGCGGCCCCAGCCAGGAATCCCATCTTCACTCACATCAGCAGCAAGCACAGGGCCCCAAGGCGGTTCTCCCTCACCAAGGGGCTACAGGATTTGGGGCACTGTGTGAACCTGAGGGTTGAGTGGGGCCCCTGCTGAGGGTACCAGGCAGGGTTGCTGTCCTTCATGGAGACCAGGTTCAGAGACGCAAGGGGAGCAGGCGGGTGTGCAGCTCTGGTGGCGGTGGCCCTCCTGATGTCCCGGCATGGCTCCCCAGCCCCCCTGGGCTTGTGAGGTGCTGCAGCTGTTGGCAGCTCCCAGGAGCGCCACCTGTGCTTTTCCAGAGTGTCCACAGTCAGTGGCATTCCTTTACCTCACGCGTCCTCATAGATCTGCTCCCATGGGCGTGGTGGCCAACGTGCAGCCTGGCTCTTGCTGTGAGGCCTGCAACCCCTGGCTCTGGGGAGCCTAGCACTGGCCCAGCCTCCTTTGCCATCTGCCTGGCCTTCAGTGGGTCCTGTGGGGTAGATGGAGCTGAGGACGGCCTGCAGGATGCTGCTCTAGAGGTCTAGAGGTCTGGGGGCCATGTCCTGCTCAGCAAAGGCCATAGTGGGAACTGGGGAGCGAGGAGGGGGCTCATGGAGGCCTGGCCTGTGGTGGTCCAGGCAGGTGCCCATCACATGGCCTTAAGTGCCCCCTAGCTTGGCACTGGGTACGGCTGTGTGAGAAAGCCCTGTCCTAGGCATCAAGGTCAACTGCAAGGTCATAGTTGGGGCAAGCTTGGGAGTCTCGAAGGTGCATTTTCCATTGGCTGGTTGCAGCGGAGGGAGCCAGGCTGCACCTCCAGGATGGCAGCGGCTGTGTTAACTCCCAACTCCCTGGCTGCACCGGAAGCAGCGCTTTCACGTGGCTGATCCCAAACGCAAGAGGTGAAGAGAGGCGCCGCTCTCTGCATCTGTCCCCATCCTGTCTCTGTCTCTGGTTTTTGTCTGTCCCTGTCCCATGTCTGCATCCTACTCTGTTCTGTCGTTCATCTGTTCATGCTAAATGGAGATTGTCCCCTAAGCTAGTTTCTAGATCCCTGAAAGCTCCATGCTGTGGATGTGTAACTTTCAATTCAGACAATAAGCTTTATTCATTTATTTATTTTGGTTTTTTGAGACAGAGTTTCACTATGCTGGTCTTCTACTTACTTGTAGCCCAGTTGGCCTTGAACTCACAGTGATCCTCTTACCTCAGTCACCTGAGTGCAGTATTATCGGCATGTGCTATCATGCCTGGTCGTCAGGTGACAAACTTAAAAAAAAAAACAAACAATCTGGAAAGACGTTGGGGGAAAATGAGAAGTCCAGGTTGATTTCGCCTGGCTCGCTTGTCTTCCCTCAGGTAGGGGCAGCAATACTGAATTCCGCTTGGCCAGGACTGTCTTGGCGAAGGCCCCTGGCACAGGGAAGCCCTAGGGGGTACTGTTTGCTGCTGGGGTGTCTCCGTGCCCTGTCCCTCTGCCACCTTTGGCATTTGGCCTGAGAGGCGTGCTCGGCTGCTCTTGCTGCCCTGGGGATCTTTCCTAGTCACATCAGAGCCTGGCGGTTCCGGACACTTCTGGCTGGATATGGTTTCTCTCTGTCCACTGGGACACATGTGGGTTGTCATGGGGCTGGGTCCCTGGAGTTGGGACAGGCAGCTCTGAGCACCCTGGTGACCCAGCCCCCAGTGACCTGCCAGGGTGGCCTTCTTGGGTTGATTTGGCTTCCGCTCCTCCACTGTGCGGAGCCCCTGTTCACTCTCTATCATCGAGGGATGACAGCAGGAACGGCGGGAGTTCATTACAGGGACCATGAATTGTTGGAGGTAATTTAGATTACAATTTAAAGTTTAATTTAAAAATCTATCAACAAATGTGAAAGTACTCGGGGAACATTTTAAAATGCATTTTAATCTCACCAGCACAAATAGCTTTTCGGGGCTCTAAACATCATCACCTGGAAAAACAGTAAAACTTTACTGCATCTTTAATTAAATTACAAACACAAAGGATAATTAACTTTTTTATTTTTATTTTATTCCTGCCATTGTCTCTCCTCAGAGTCAATATCTTCTGGCTGCAGGAGCGGCCGTTACAGGGAGGTTTACAGCTGTGGCCGGCACAGCGGAGGCACTGCCAAGACGGATGTCCCTGTGCTGGGGCTGGGGGCAGAGGGCCTGCCCTGGACATGCCCAAGCTGGAGCTCCCAGCCCCCAGCCCGGCCCACCACCCCTGGGATGCCAGGTGAGCCTGGGTGGTGGGAGGTAGCTGGGACCACGTGGTGGTAGCTCTGGGTTGCACGGGAGTTGCCTGCAGCGCTCTGTGGTCGCCTAGTAAGAACCCTGGTGGCAAACCAGTAGGTTCGTGGCAACCACTGAGGTGCAGAAAGTGGGGCCTTCACGGGCCCTGCAGCAGTGGGGCTAGAAGGCAGCAGGCAGGGGAACCGAAGTGGTGTTGGGCTCCTAGGGCCGCTTGCTGATCTGGGGGACTGGGCCGCCTGGAGACCTCAGGGGCAGGCACGGAGCTGGCTCCAGACGGTCACCAGGGGGCATCCTGCGGATGCTGTGGTGGGCGCTGGGGGGGGGGTAAGGAGGGATACAGGGGACCAGGGAGGTCACCACATCCCCCCGAGCTGCCGCTGTCCTCTGGGGGGGGGGAGCCCAGTCACCAGGATGGCAGATCTGTTACGTTCTTCCACCCTGAAGGTGGTCCTCAGGGCTGCCCTGTCCCCTGGTGTCCCCAGGGCCTCTTGTGTCCCTGTCTGGGTCCCCAGCCAGACACCAGCTGGATGCCCTGTTGGCCACCACCTGAGGGCCTAGGCCCTGCCCCAGCACACCCAGCTGGGCTCACCTCACAGATGCCCACACATAGTGCACAAGTTCACACATATGCATGTGCGTGCATACACACACACACACACGTATACATTCACACCCAGCCCTGACCCCTCAAGGCTTCTCTGAAGGTCCCTGGTCCACCTGCCCCTCCTGCCCTGGCCCCAAGGTAGAGGAAGATGCTGGCCACGCGGGGGCTCCGTTTTAGTGTGATGGCTGCTTAATTATTGGTTAATCTAGCAATTTAGCATGCTTCATTTAATTCTAATTAGGAAAATTAATAGGCAGGGATAGCGATTTCAATAGACTAGCACCAAACAAAACCCACCAGGACACTGTGTCCTGGGGGCCTGCGGGCCGTTGGGGATGGAACCTGGAGACGGCTGAAGGTCCCTGTGGGGAAGAGGTGCCGGCAAAGGGGCCAAGGACTGTGCTCCTGGCCTGGGCCAGGGGTGGCTGGGGTCCTGGGGCCCTGCGCCCCAAAAGCTCCCCTGCCCGAGTCCCAACGCCTTCAGGCCCTGGGCGAGCAGTGTTTGTCTCTGCTCATCAAGCCGGCTCGCTGACAAGGCCCTGACATTGGACAAGGCTGTTCCTCTAATTAAGGCGCTAATTGAATTAAATGGCTGCGGTAATGAGCAGATGAGCAGCATAAAAAGTAAAGAGTCAGATAGGCCAATTAACAAGAGCCGGAGCACAATTACAACACCGGGAACACGCAGCCCGCTCCAGCTCTGTTAATTGTTACCGGGGGATTTATGGTAATTGGCCCCTCAACGGGCAGCAGCCAAACCTGCCCAGGGCTGGTAATTAAAAAATGATATTCTACACAAATGCCGGATGGGCTAATTAGGCCTTGATTTACATAAAGGCCTTGGAGGAGCCTGCCCACTTCACCTCGCCGCCTGCTGGGCACCTGGACCAACAGCAGAAGCCGGAGTGTCAGAGGCCAGGCACCGGGACGTCCAGGGCCCGTCAGCTGGCAGGGCTCCAAGGATGTGGCCTGAGGTGGCCCTGCCCAAGTGCAAGCCCTAGAGCTCAGCCTGGCCCCTGCACGAAGGCTGGTGCTGCCTGCTCTGCACAGCCCTGCCACACCCACAGGGTGCGGATCCTAGCCCAGGAGCTCCTCTTTCCTGCCAGTTGTGACCTACTCAGAGGACAGCCTCTCCCCTCCCTCATCATTCTTTTTGCAGTGTCCCCAGAGAGTGGCCAGCCAGACGAATGTGGGCCCCATACCCCCTTTCACCCCCCACCCTACAAGGCCATCCTCTCCAAAGCCAGGGTGGGGTGAGCTGAAGGGACACAGAGGCCAACAGATGGGCAGAAGGTGGTGCTGGGGGAGGGCACTGGGCTTTGTCATTTCGTGGTGGTACCCACCTCCCACAAGGGGAACCATGGGGCTCCATTTTAGAGACAGGGAAGTCAAGTCCCATCTTTGGAAGCCCAGGATGGCTCCTCTCCCACAGCTGCTCCCTGGCACTGACACAGTGCCCAGGCCTCTCCCAAATTGGACCCCATCCCTTTCCTCTGTCCCCAGCACCCCCCCCAAAAGGGCACAGTCCTAGCTGCCCCTGCGGGCACCCCCACTAGCCACCCGCCCACTGCCTCTGCCAATGACTTCTCGGGCAGATTTACCGTAACATTCACACTCTGAGCAGAAAACTCTGCCTCATTTACAAATGTAATTTCAATTGAGGGTGGTTCTCCAATCTCCTTTCATTTGAGTCCCAATTGAGCCCCTTCTCGAGCGCTGATGGCATGATTAGACAGCGCATGCACCACGGCAGATTAGTCAAGCGCGGCCCCGTAAATTGGGAAGGATGTTTTATCAGGACACGTCGCCGCGCGCCGGCAGCTGTGGGGTGCTCCCGTCTGTCCCCTCAAATCACGGTTATGGAATAATTTAGCCCTCCGATTCTCCGCGATTACTGCTGCCACTGATCATGCTGTCACGTTCCAAGTGAGCACTTCATCCCGCGCTTATTCATGCCAGATCTGTTTTGCTTTCGTAATGAGCACATATTACCCCGGCACAAAGAGGATGAAGACGGCCGCGTGATAGATAGGCGTGAGATTAAATGGGATCTTTATGACTTCTGCAGCCATCAGTTCTGACTGTGCGATAAGACGAGGAGACTTGGGTCCTGATTTGCTCTTTATTGGAACCAATATTAGCATGCGCTCACCGGTCCAGGGCTGATCAGACCCATTTAAGGTGGAATCGTGGCACTGCTCGGCACGGGCCGCCCGCCCCGCAGCCTTGCCAGAGGCTGGCAGCTGCCCCTTCTGGGGCTGCAGGGACACCATCTTCTCCAGCCCCACAGCAGCCTTGGAATTGCATGTTCCCAGAGCCCCTGGGCCCAGGCCGGGGTCCCCACATCGCCAGCTCTGTGCCCAGGTGACTGGAGAAGCTCAGAGCACGGAAGCCCTGTGTCTCCAGAGTTGCCTGTGCCCTGCCTGTGTTCCCCCCTCCCATGCAGGGCCTGGGCAGAAGGGGTGCTCAGGGCTGCTGCTGTGGGAGCCCCTCCCCAGGAAGGGGCTGTGCATGCCCACTGCCTGCAGGAGTGGGGGCCAGGAGGAAAGCCCACTGTCCTGAGTCCTGTGGGGATGGATCTGTACTGTACAGCTGGGCCCCAGTGTTCTGACAGCGAAAGAGAGAGAGGCGGCCTATCCATGCGGAGCAGTGTTCAGGGCTCCCTGGCTCCCTCGCTCCCTGGCACCGGGTCTCTGTCAGACCCTGGGGCCTCTGCAGGCAAGCCCCTTGGCTTCTTCCCAGTCCTGCCCATCCCGCTCGTCCTCCCTTGGGAGCTGTCTGCCGGCACGACAGAGAGGCCAAGGCAGAGTCTGACTAGGTGCCTGTGGGTGGTTCCCTGACCAGCGGGCTGAGAGGACCAAGGTGGAGGATGCTGAGGGTGTCTCTGTTCTAAAGAGAATCTTTTGGCCAGGAAATATGCTAGATCCAGGGGAAGGAAAGTGATCCTCTGCAGGGTGGTTGCTGAGGGACTAGCTAGCTGAAGTCCAGGGCCAGTGTGCCCAAGGGGCACCTGGAGCTGCTGCTGAGACACCAGCACTTCGTAGCCTGCGGTGCCCTGGGATCCTAGAGAGAGGGACACAGCGATCTGCTGGCCTCAAAAGGCTGTGGTGCATGACACCAGTCCTTAAACCTGTCAGTGTCACAGACCAGAGGGGCCTCAGGGGACAAATGACAGTGGTGGGAAAGCTGCTTCAAGTCTGGGTTTGGCTGAGAAGAACCAGAAAGGGGGTTGATAGCCCAGGAGGAAGCACAGCATGGGGGAGCAGGGCGAGGCCTTGGGCTCTCTGCATTGCCTTTGCAACTGTCCTGTAAATCTGAAATTACTCCAGAGTGAACAGTTGGAAGAAAGTCCCCTGACTCCAGCATGAAGCAGCCCCTGCGGCGGAGCAGCCGGAGGAAGGAGGAGCTTGGGAGAAGGGTGGAGCTCGGGGAGGGAGGTGGGCGGGACCATGGGGAGGGAGGGGCAGGCAAGGGAGGGGCAAGGGCAAGAGGAGCCAGGAGGAAGAAATTGGGGGAAGGGGAGAGAGAGGCAGCCTGTGGGCAGCTGTAGTGACCCAGGTTAGCCTGGGCCCTGGGTGGCAGCTGGGTGAGGCTGTCACAACGTTGTGAAGGTGTGGGTCTGGTTTGTGAGTATGTGAGATTAGTCTTTTCTGTTTGTGTGTGTTCACCTGTGGTTGTATGTGTGTTCAAGTGTGCACAGATGTGTGTGAGTGTGTGGCTGGCCTGGCTGGTGCCCTGGTCAGAACTGTGGGGCTTGCAATGACTAGATGCCACTGGCCTCCTGGAGGGGACCCCGCCGTGCAGTCTACTCTGAGTGTCAGGCTGAAGCCCTGCAGGCGGGTTTGCCCCGTAGCTGCCCCCAGGGTGGAGGGGACCTGGTGTCCCCTGTGGGCCCCCATGCTCTCCTGTTCCCTCCAGCTTACACTTCTCCACTCTCACACTTAATAGGAATCCCATAAATATCTACCTGCTCATTTAAAAGAGACGTTGTTGTGAGCACCCCAAGACGACATTTACTGCCCACTGTAAGTAATCATTGCATAGAGAAAGGGACAGGAAGGGAGCCAGCCCTCTTCCTGGGCCTTGAAGTGATGAAGAAGAGTTCTGTTTTCATGTTAACTCCAGATGGGTTCTCTCTTAGAGCAGGCACTTTCTCTTCTTTCATCTTAAATGTCATTGCAAAGCCCTGGCTACTCCTGCAAAAGAGACTCCAGAACCTGAAGCCCCTGCAGGTGAGGGTGGGCACAGAGCGAGCTAGCTGGTGGGGGCCTGGAGTGGGGCCTCAATCCTCCAGGCAGGCAGCCCCCCCCTCCAGGGACCCCCTGCTGGGAGAGCTTCCAAAGGAAGCAAAACAATGCCTTTGACTCCATTTAGTCTGCATTTACTGAGCACCTACTGCGTGTGCAGCTTCTGGGGAGCAGGCTGGCACCCTAGGCTTCCTCTGGTGAAGGTGGCGAGGGGCCAGGGCAGGGGCCACCGGAGCATGGTCTGTCTCCCTCCATGCCTGGCTGCTCTGAGGGAGGCTGTGGAGATTAAGAGCTTGCTGGTATGGATGTCCCGGCAAATACAGCCCCTGACTGCCCTGCCTGACCCTTACTCTGGGCCATGACTGCCGCCTGCATGCAGCTGGAGAGGTCTGGGTTTGCCTTCCTGGCCCCAGCCTCGAAGGCTTGTTCACATGTCTGCCAGAGGCCAGGAGGCCAGGGGTCCCAGGGCCGCCGTGTGCCTGCACAGCCCTCTGCCAGGTTGTCCTCTGCTCCCAGAGTCTGGTCACCAGCTGTGCTGAATTCACCCTGAACAGTCTCTTCTTCTCTGGGGCCTGGATGTGGATGGTGGTGTGGTCAGGGGCCACAGGGGGCCCTTGAGGCAGACAGCTGGGCCTTGTGTGTGCAGGGGCAAGGTGGTGCCAGCTCAGGGGAGCTTCCAGGCCCAGAAGTGGTGCTGAAAGGTGGTTAGGCCGGCCGGGCCCTGGGTTTCTGTCTTTCCGGGTCTCAGGACAACCTGAGTGCCGACCTGGGCAGTGGGGTACATGGTAACACCCCATATGTCCATCAAAGATCTCAGCCTCCTGGACTTAGGGACTGTTTGCTGAGTGGCTGAGAGACATCTTGTCATGTCTGAGGGCAGTCCCTCTGGTGTCCCTGTAGGAGTTGATGCATTGTGTCAACTTGGCTGAACTGGCTCTTGCAGTTTCTGGGCGTGCCCTCCTTCCCTGCAGGCGGGCAGGGTCCAACCTGGAGCCCAATTGGTTCCACCCTCAGGCACTATTGGGCCCTCCCTGGGGTGCGATAGGTTCCACCCTAGAGCCATGGGCTGCTCCAGAGTGACTCAGCACAAAAAGTGGGTATAAAGGAGCTGTAGAAGGCTGCCTGGCTGCCCTGCCCTGCTTCCTTGGAGGAGTCCCTTTTGAGGAGCTTGACCTTCCCAGCCGTGCCACTCTTCCTAGTCAGCATAGAAGGAAGAGAGAGGCTTGATGGACGCCACAGCTGCCTTCGTTGTTTTCTGCCGCCATGAGTTGCTGTGCTTTGCACTGGAACCAGTGGAGTATGAAGTGAAACCGCCACAAACTGTGAGCTAAATAAACCTTTCCTTCCTTCATTTTGAGTGTTGGGTATTTGCAATGAGTAAAAAGTAACTAAGACAGTCCCCATGTTGTCACTGCATGTGGGATGGGTAAGGGCACCAAATATTCTGCCCACAGTTCTCTTCCCCCACCCCGCCACAGACATCCAGAAGTCTGTGTCTGAGAACTCCTCCCACACCTCCCAGGCCATCACCCCACCAGCCTGGTCAGCTTAGGGCAGGGCATTGCGGGGAGGGGGAGGGCTGCAGCCCAGGGGAGCAGAGGGCCTCCAGCAGAGTCTTAGGCTGTAGGAGTCCCTCAGCCAGATCTGCTAGGAGGCCACAGAGGGCAGGCTGAAGCAACAGAGGCTCTGGGGCTGGTGACACTACGTATCCTCCTTGTTCCCTGCACAGTGGTCCCAGCCTCCCTGTCTTCACCTCCCATGCTCCCACTTTCCTCTGCAGCACGTGCTATGGGACACCACTGCCGAAATTAATTCACTAATCTGTGGCAAATCTCTCAGTCCTTTAGGTGGCACTTCCTTTGGGGGCAGGGTTGGCCCAGGAAGATGCCTTGCCCCATGTGGCCAGTCCTTGCTCCTAGGAAGTCAAAAGGGCTGTCACCCAGCAAGAAGACCCCAAGCCTCCCCCAGGCTCTTTCCTGCCCCTTTGCTATGGCTCCTGGGAACCAGGGGCTGCCTGAACTGGAGACTCTGAAGTCAGCTGTGGTAACTGAGGTTGCGGAGTCAAGGGACCCTTGGAGATGCCTGCGGGACCCTGGATGCCTGGGAGGACTGCAGTGACGCTGGGTACAGAACTGGACATCATAGCCTCCCTGGCTCACCCTGCCCCTGCCCTGTTGTTGTTTTTTTTCCTACCCTGGGTTTGTAGATATCTTGGTGAGTATGAGCCCTTGCTGACCCAGCCCTAGGTGTCTTCTGGGAAATGTCACCCTGGCTGGTGGGCTTGGAGTTCTCTGGGTAGGTTCAGCACAGGAGCAGATTTGAATTTTCGTCTAATTCCTGTATGAGATGAAGAGAGGGTGGTGCGTGGCTGCTGCAGGCAGCTGAGAAATTGAAGCCCCAGGGGCTCTCTGTGAAGCGCAGTGCCCTCTCCTCTCTTCTCGTCCATTTCCTCTCAAGCAGCTTCCTGGGAAATGGACGGTGGCTGCATCCGACAGTGGGATGATGGATGGCCAGCAACACTGTGGGAGGGAGCAGCTCCGAGCGGGGCGGGGCGGGGCGGGGTGCAGGGAAGAGGGTCCCAGGCCCTGCGCTGCAGTCTGCTCAGTCTTGGCTTTCCCATCCAGCAGTGGGGCCTGAGCCCTGGGTCCCAGAGCCCCTGCAGCTTGCCAGGGCAAGCAGCTGCCAGGCCCCCTGCCACCGAGTCCCTGCAGGCCGCGGAGCTGGCCCCATCCAGTGAGACTTCCACCTTAAGGTGTGAGGAGCCCTCCGAGTCCTTGCTGCCCCCACCCCTGGTGACAAATACTAATGTCTAAATCAGCAGCCCGGCCGGCCGCCTGCTCATGTTCTTTGCTGAAATGTCACCTGTTCCTATCTAACGATTTGCATAATGCAAAGCTTCTCACTCGTAAAATACAGATTAAGAGGGGAAGCCAGAGTCATTCTGGAACCAGGGAGCCATTTCAGAGGGAACGAGGCGCCGCTCTCTTAACCCTATCCCCGCCGGGCTCTGCTTCCCATGCTGGGACAGACTGTGCTGCCACAGGGCCCCAGTGTGGGCTGACACTGATGTCCTGCATGTGTTGCCAGCCCTGCTGTCTATGGGGACATCTTTTCTGCCCCCAGCTCTGCTGCTTTTCCTAGAGCCTGTGGTTTTGGGGGTGCATACGCATCCTCAAAGCAGGAGGAAGATGGGGGTGCCCTGCCCCTGCCTGCTGCACTGACAGCTTCTCTCTGAGGTCTCTGTTGGGGTCTCCCCACCCCATCCTAGCTTCCTGTGGCTTCAGTCAGGGAGAGGCCCAAACCCAAGCTGTCTTCTCTACCACCCCAAATCTGAGTTGGACTGGAAGGGAACTGAGGGGTGTTTGCGGGGTTCTGCCACTTGGGGGTAGGTGGGCCTGGAGTTTCTGACAGAAGTACCTGTCCAGCCTGATTTGGAGTGGGGATGGGGACAGACCAACATGAGGGCCAGAGCTGGGTGGGGGGCTGGGGGATGGTGTTCCACAAGGGCTCAGAGAGCAGAGCCTCCTCCCCAAGGGTGCTGGAACCTGAAGTCCCCAAATCCTGGCGGGGAGCAAGCTTCCCCCTCAGCCTCAGACCCTCTCCCCCTCCGCTGATCAGCTGGCCCCTGTGGAGGTGGAAGACCCCTCCTCCAGCCCAGGCTTCCTGTGGTAGGCTGTGCTGGCTGGGCTGCGGAGGGAGCCGTGTGCTCTTGGCAGGCTTGATGCATAGGGTGCTGGGTACCAGGGACTAGGGCTGGAGAAGGCTGGGTCGGTGGGACCCCTAGGACGAGGGGGGCCTGCCATTCAGAAGGGCAAGAGGGATAGAATCATGGAGGAAACCAGTTCCTGTCCTGGGTCTGGGCAGGTGAGAATGGCAGGGAGGTGTTGCTAGGGACCTCAGGCAGAGCTCCCTGCCTGGGAGGCTATCCGTGTCACCAGGAGTAACTGACAGCTTTCCCTAAGACCTGAAGAGGACCTGAGGCAGGAGGCCATGGAGAACCCTGCCCATCCGAGCCATGCCCAGTAGGAGACCACCCCGGATCCTGCCTGCTGCCCCCAGCCAGGCCTGCCTTGACCTGCAGAGCTGAATCCCCATAGCCCCACACCCTGCCAGCCTCCCTCTGGATGGCTGGGCTTCTCCCTCTGCTTCCGCCATCAAGGCTGTGGTACCTGCTGCTTAGTGGGCCCCCGGGCTTGGTGTTTCTGTCAGCGCACAAATTCTTGGTCGTAGGGAAAGTGCTTAAGCAAAAGCTTAGGAGCTGAGCCTCTGCAGGGAGATGGGCCTCAGCTTGAGACGCCACCCAGAGGTCCTTTCCTCCCTTGCTGGGGACAGGCGAAGTGGGTGTCTTCCCTGGGATCCCTCACCCTGGGAAAATTCAGGCACCCCCTCTCCTTGGGGTCCAGTCCACAGCCCCTGAACGTAAGGCTGATGCCCAGGCTCTCCCACAAGTGCCTGCACCCCTCCCCTGCGGGCGCTTCCCCCACGGCCCTCCTCTGCAGACCCCCCCTCCCCCATAGCTGCCTGAACCCACCACTCCCCTTCAGCACCTTCTCTTCTCCCCACACTGGGACAAAGGGGACCTGGTTCTTTCCTGCATTGTGGACCCCAGCTCCCTGGGTGCCTCTGCTGCACTACTCAGTGATGAGAGGCTAGGGTTGGCCAGCATGCAGGACTCGGTTGTTCACTCTCTGCAGAAAGCCGATGTCCCACCTCCTCTCCAGATCCCCTCTATTGTCCCTGTGGAGGACACCACTGGCCTGGGCAGGCTATACCCCCCGAGGGTATCTCTGCCCTCTCAGTGAATTCCAAGGACAAAATCCCCAAAGAAAGGTTTGAGCTCAACTGAAAATGTCTGGTCAGGGTCACAGCCAACTCAGCTGCAGGGATTGGTTGGTGGCCAAGAGACAGTCACGGTGTGCCTGCAGGGCCTCTATCTGGGACCCCCACCCACACTGAGGTCACTTTCTCCTCTTTTCCTGGGGCACCTCCGGGTGCGCACGTTCCCGCCTGGTGTCAGTCACAGTTAACTTCTTGCCAGTGAAAGGCCCTGTCCCCTGCACTGCCCCTCATGGATCACGACTCCTGGTCCTGACCTCCCTGAGCACTCTCAGGGGCATGTGCGTGTGTGCGTGTGTGTGTGCATGTGTGTAGCCCACCCCTGCTGGGACTGGAGTGGCTGGCCAGGTGGGACCAGGTTCTCCTTGTGCATTCAGGGTTCAGGGGGTACAGCCATGCATGATAGTAGATCCCAGGGCCGAGGCATGGGTCTGCAGCCCCAGCCTGCTCCTAGATGTCCACTGAGGGCCTGGAGAGCAACCACAGTGCCCCCACTTGGGGTGGGAGTGATCAGGCAGCCAGGAAGTGAATCTGGCCATAAGGGGGTGGAGCGGAGGCCTTTACCTGCAGGGAGGCTGAGGGCTGTACTGGGTCTCTGTCCTTTGTCTGCTCCATGTCACCTCTCTAGGCACAGGGGCCTGCCCTTCACCCCTAAGCATGGCTGTGACCTCTACTCCCCCTGCAGGGTCAGCTGGGCTTCCACACTCTAAGGACTAGCTCCTGTGTCCTGCGAACTCCTCAGTGTACACCTTCCTTGGCCCTCCCTGGCCCTCATCTGTAGCCCTGTCTTCCTGTCCACAGGCCACTGTCTCTGCCTGAGGTTCAGCCCCCGGCTCCACCCCAGTACCCCTGGTTGTATCAACTGCACGGGCCACCCCCCGTTGTGCATTTCCATTTGCAGCCTTGCTGTGGCCCTGGTCCAAGGCTGTGACATGGCACTGGGGTGGTACCCAGCATATGGTGGCCCTCAACACTTGTGGGGTGACCTGCAGGAGGGGCCTTGTTCCCTGCCTCTGTCCTGGGTCCCCAGGTCAGTGCACCCTGAGTTCTGGCCTGAGTGCCCCAGGGATGGGGATGAAACGGCAGAGGGCATCAGGGCAGGTCCCTGTGTCCTGCCTGGGGCTGGGGCAGCCTGAGGGTGGCTGGAGGGGCATAGGAAGGGCCAGGCTCTGCACCTCCAGCTGCTGATAAACCTGTACTAATGGCTTTCTGCTAATGAGATGCACCAGGCTGATCATGATAAATAGCCAGGAGCAGCAGGCTAAGTGGCATGAGAGGTGGCCCTGTCCAGGAGGAGGGGCTGCCCCATCTCCCAGCGTGGCCTTGGAGGTGTGTTGGGGACTGCGCTCTACAGAGGGCACCGTGGGGCCTTGGCTGTCCACATCTCTGCAGGATAACTGGGTGGTTCCAGGCTGCAGGCATTGGGGGACAGTTGTCCTGAGGTTGGGACCAGGAGTGGGGGCTGCCAGGACTGTGGTTGTCCCCAGAAGTGTCCTGAGACCCAGGCAGAGCAGGGAAGACCAGAGTGAGGCAGGTCTGCATCCCCTACCTTCCCATGGGGCACTGACCCCATGGTCTGGTTTGAGCAGGGAGTCACATCCCTGTTCCTCAGTTTCCCAAGTGTACCTTGAAGAGAGTGGCCTGTCTCCTCACCTGCCGCAGTCCTGGGAGGCATCTGGGGCCCTGGTCTCCCATCATCCTGGTCTCTTTCTAGGTAGCCACTCAGCTTGGAGGTGGAATGAGTTCAGTGCCACCAAGTGGGAAGCGGCCTGGACCCTGGCCCTCCCTCCTGGGCCCTCTTCTGCTGCAAGACCCTGCAAGCTAGAGCAGGGCCACTATCCTCCCATCCTTCATTTCCCACAAGAGTGTCCCTGGGGTACCACAAGACACAGTGGTACACATCCACACTCTACTGCAGCCTGTCTCTGGTTTCCCTTGGTGTCCACACGCATGCCACTGTCTGTCACACCGTGACCACCACTGCTCTGGCAGTGGAGGCTGAGGCAGCATCTAGAACCCTCTCCTTTGTTCCTACTCTGTCCACTGCCCTCCTGTTGGACACCCCCAGCCCCGACCTGCTGTGGGTGCTCATGCTGGCCCCAGGGTCCCATCCTGGCTAGGACTTTGGGAGCAGTGAGGGGGGTGTTGGTGAAGGGCTGAGGCCTAATGGGGCTTCCCATGTGGAACGCAGCCTTATCTCAGGCAGCCTGTGTCACCCATTACTGCTAATTGCACTACGCGCAGCCTCACATCCTGTGCCTGGCCAGGTGGGCTGTGATCCTCACACTGGCCCCTCCTGGGGATGTCTGCACGGCCACTAGGAGGGGCTCGGGGTCTCCCTATCGTCCCGGAGCAGCAGCCAAATGTTGTGGGTACCTCGTGATAGATGAAGCATGGAAATTAGTTCCAGAGTTTAACTGATAACCGGAGAGCCTGGCTACATTCGGTTATGGCAGCCCTAATTGATGAGCTCATTAAGTCCATTATTAGAGAAATTGATTTCAAATAGGCACTTAGAGCGTCGCCAGAGGCAGGTGGGGAGGGCACACCGGAGGAGAGGAAGTCGCGAAATACATAATGAGGCAAGTAATTTTATAGGTTTGTTTAATGAAAAGCCACGATGATGCACTTGTGGCCGTGTGGGTTTTAAACACTCATTTAATGTAATAATAAAACTCCTGGTGGGGGATCCAGTCCCCAGGCCCAGCCCACTGTACTCCACGGCTGCCCTAATTAATTAATTAACCTGGGCAAGGCAATTGATGAGTTAGTCATACAAAATATGCACTTTGGACCATGCCCTTGTGGCAGGGGCCTGGGCTGTGCATCCTTGGGCATCTTGACTCAGCTGGCCCAGCCCAGAGTCCCAGGTTCAGGGCTGCTGCAGACACAGCTGTGACAGTAGCCAGGAGCAACCAGTGGGGGCCAGGCCCGGGGGTGTCGTGGAGCTCCCCACAGGCCTGAGGTGCGTGGGACAGGTGGAGGACGTCGCAGACCCCCAACCTGGGCTTCAGTGAGGTCCTCCCGTCCATACAGCTACAGCTGCCCAAGCAACCTTGCCCTGACCTTCACCAGGCCGCTGTGTAGGCCTAATCTAGAGGTGCCCAACTTGTCCTGGCCAAGGCCACCAGTCACTGAATGCACACACAGGACACATGCCGGGACAGTGAGCCCCACACGCAGGCACGTGTGCACAGACGCGACTATGCACACGCAGGTGAACACGCAGGGGTGCAGACGTGGAAGTACACACGTGTGGCCTAATTCCTGCCTTTTCTTCAGGGCCTTCCCATTGAGCTACGTTCCCAGTCATTTAAAATTTTTTGTTTGGAGATGGGGTCTACCTGAGTCCCTCAGTGGCCCAGGCTGGGCTTGAGCTTGTGATCCTCCTCACCCCTGTGAGATGTGCTGGGGTGTGGACTTGGTGACACCTCCTTCCCCTCCATGGCTGCTTCTCACCTCCGTCCTCTGCTGCCCGGGCCGGGGCCTCTTCTCCGCACCCCATCCACCGCACGGCGTTGATCACCCTGTCTCTCCCTTTTCCCCCGGCCCCAGGCCCTCACTTGTGTATGAATACCCACAGGCTTCCCATGGCACTGTTGTGGCTGAGGCCACGCTGTCCCCTACCTACCTGCTCCCACACTTCCAACCCCTTAGGTCCTTCTACCCATGATCTCTGGGACCATGCTGTCTGCTGTCCTTCCGCTCCACAGTGGGGCCAGGTAGGTCCCCTGTCACTGGTCCTATTCAGGGTGAGGACTCATGTTCTGACCCTTGCATGGCTCTCATCCTGCCCCTCCCCGCCAGCTACCCTTCTTTATGACTCAGTTTCCCCAGATCTCAATCCTGAGGACTGACACCTGTTCCCCTTTGGTGTGAGCACCACAACAGGGATCTTGAGTGTGGTCCCCTGGTGGTGCCAGGCATGGCGGAGGGGCTGGACACAGTGAACACACTGTCTCTCTGGCTTGGTGAAGTCACACAGCATAAGGTGGGAGATGCTGCCCGCAGTAACAGCAAGAAGTTCTAGGACAATTAAACTGGAGACAAAGCTGTTCAGGAGGGGATGGGAAGCAGAACCTTGGAGAGCTGGGTGCTAGGCAGGCAGGAAGCTGTTACCCCCAGAAAAGAAGCAAAGGAGCAGCCCTGGCTGGGATGTCCCTCAGTGCCAGTGTAATTGGAGAAGCGAGTTGGGAGAAATTGTCCAGCTGCTTTGGGCTATAGGGACAACATGGTACATGTCAGAGGCCATGAAGGAGGCAATGCCCAAGCCTGTGTCAAGAGGGGCAGTGTGGCCCCATCTCCGCAGCTATGGTCAGGGCCCTGTCTGAGCCTCAGGAAGGTAGTGATCAGGGAACCTGTGGGTAATCGGCAGGGGCAGCGGCATTGCGGGGCAGGGGGAGGCTCATGGCTGGTAGCAGACACTGCCTGCCATCCTGCCTTGCCTGTCCTCACTGAGCTGCAGCCCAGATCCCAGAATATCCAGTAAGATGGAAGCCAGGGAGGGGGAGGGGCACAGCGACATCTGACACAGTGCATGGGCTCTCGGGGTCCTTCCTCTGAGGAGGCTGACCTCAGCCTTGTGCCCTCCTCAGGTGGCCCTGGCACCTCAGGCATCATCCTCAGCTGCGTCAGAAGGTCATGGCAGCCCCGGCGGGGGGAAAGCAGCCACTCTGTGGTATGGGCAGGGGCATGCGTTGGGGCTCTCGGCATGGTGGCCATGTGGTGCGGCACCCTGGAGCCCACCTGGCCTGCTGTGTGGCTGGTAGAGATGGATTTTCCTCACATTCACAATGGCTCCTTCTGGGTGTGAGAGCGGGCTGGGCACAGGGACAGAGCACAGAGGGGCCAAGCAGGGCTTTCACACTGGGGAGGCTGGTCTGGGGGCACTGGCACAGGAGGGGATGTCTCTTCAGACCACCAGGGCGCTCATGGGGCTATGGAGTCCCAGCTCCCAGTTTCACCCATCAGCCCTGAGTGGAAGCGCAGGGGCCAGTCTAGAGCACAGCATGCAGCGGGCATCTGACCCTCAGCGACTCCTGGCCAGAGTCTAGGGAAGAGACAGGCTCGGGCTGTGGGGAGGCCAGGTTCTAACTGCGCCTCGGGCTTTGATGTCGGGCCTTTGTACACGTGTGTTTTCACCCACAAGATGCTACTGCAATAGAACAGATGCCAAGAGAAACATTGTCCAGACAGGAAAAGATCCTGCCCGGGCTCTGCAGGCACTGGCCCAGGTCTGCAGCTCACACCAAACCAGCCAGGGGTGCGGGCTTGTGTGCTGGTGAGCAGAGCTGGTGCCAGCAGCCTGGGTGCGGCCCCTCCCAGCTCCGCGGCTGCCAATACCCCTGCCCCAGCATGTCCGGCCCTTCTGCCGACTGCAGACCGGCCACCCCCAGGCTTCACAGGCACCCAGGTGAAGCCTGTCTGTGCTGAGGCCGCACGGGTCTGTGGTTACTGACTATGAGGGATAGCCTGGTTCTGGGCCCGTGGGCACCCTCCGTCCTGTCACCTGCACCTTGCTTCGGTGGTAAATGCGGCGGAAGCCGTGGATGTGCTTGTCTGCCTAGCAGCCTCCGTCCCAGGTGGCCGCCTTTGGCTTTCCAGGTGCACGAACACCTATTGCCCACCTCTGCTCAAACGTGCAGAGCCAGGTAGCGTGGCCTGCGGTCCTGGGGCCCGGTGGGGCTCCGCGGGCACGCAGGCAGGTCCAGTCTCCATCCAGGCTCTCCATGGCTTTGCTGGGTCCTCGGCTCCAGGACCAGGGAGAGAGAGACAGATGGGGGAAAAGCGGTTGACAATTCGGCCAGTTCTGCTTCCAATTAGAGCTCAGACATTAGTTAATATGCAGGGCTGGGGATCTCGGGCGGAGATAATGTAGAGATAGTGCCATAAAACTCAGCTAAGAACAAATAATTTTGCACAAATTTGCAAACAGCAGGGTTTTTGTAAATAACCATCATCCTTCTACCGGCATGGCTGTCTGCCGATCGTGCGTTTTTCCTTTGTGATAATTTAATGATGACCTGATTTACCTATTGTTGCTGGGCTTTGGGTGCAGCCCATGTGATTGTCCAATTTAGTCTAAAATCCATCCCGATGGTGTTAATTCATATTGACCAAGTGTTTACAAATTGAGCCTTTTCCTCGTTACGCTTGACAGTTCCCTGCGCTAACAAGCCTGTCTGTGTGTGCCTGGCAGCCTTGCCACTGGCCCGCCCGGGGCCCCAGCTGCCCTTACCCAGCCTGTACTTGCTGCCCAGTGAGGCAGGTCCCCATATGGGTGACCAGGATGGAGTCACCTCAGCCAAGTGGGCACTGCGGACACATGGGCTCATGGTCAGTTGTGCAGCACTGGTCATGGGGCTGCTGGGTGGAGAGGGAGTGGACACAGGCTGGGTGGGGGTGGGCAGGCCGACTTCATTGGCACAGCACCACCCTAGTGAAGGCTCTAGGTCACTGTGACCATGACCTCAGCGGGGACTACGAGAGCCTGGTCTCTTTTTTCTCTCTCTTTCACTTCCCAGCTATAAAATGAGAGTTTTGCCCTGGAACTCCCTCCTGCTGCATCTACCACAGGTACAAAGCAATAGAAAAATAGGACCTGTTCATCACTAGCATGGACTGAACCCTCCAAAGCTGTGAGGCACAGGGATGGAACCTGACCCCCTCCAGTCCCCTTCATGGTCTCGGCCTAGAGCCTGAGAGACCTCCCAATGGACTGGGCCAGGGACCAAGGCCTGGAGACATCCAGATGCAGAGTGCATCACTCCCTCCCTACACTGGGGATTGAACCCAGGGTCTGTTCAATTCTGTTCTGTTCTGGGTTCTGGCACTAAACCATTAAATTGCCAAGGCTGGATTCCAAGTTTCAACCCTCCTGCCTCAGGCTCCCCAAGTGCTAGGACTGCGGGCATGCCCACCAGGACTGGCAACTTTTTGTTTTTGTAGGTTGATTGTTTCAGGTGTTTGTTACAGTAATGGAAAGCTGACAGAGCTGGTGGTCCAGAGAATTGTTGGATGGATGGGCAGGAAGCTGGCTCTGTGGATGGATGGAAAGTTAGTGGATGGATGGTGGATGGTGTGGTGGGAGGGAGGATGGATGAACGGATCAGTGGATGGAGAATTAGAAGGTGACTAGATGGATGGATGGTGAGACGGGTAAACGGATAGATGGTGAATGCCTGGATGGCTAGATGGATGGCTTTGTGGGTGGACAGGAGAATGGAGAGACTTGGATAGGTAAATTAGAGGGCAGCATCTGTGACTCTGTGGGCAAGTTGGTGGTAGGATAGGGGGTGAGGTGTGTGGTTCTCGGTTGCCAGGGATGTGTTTGAGGACAGTGAGCAACAGGAAGGAGGTTTGTGGAGGGGTTGGGTGTAGGGGGGAGCAGACAGCTGGCCAGCCAGTAGGGAGTGGGAGAAAAAGGGGTTTCTGGGAGGCATGGGTGGGCGGAGCCTGGGAGCTGCCCAGCCTGTCAGTCAGCCTTGGAGCACCACCAACACCTGAGGCAATCACATGAGCAGGACAGGTATATTTTGGCATCTGGTTTCAGAGCCATCAGGCCATGGCTGCGTGGCCTTATGGGGCACAGTGCCTTGTGGCCGGAGCCCACTGTGAGGCACCTGCTCCCCTCTGTCCCAGAAAGCCAAAGGGAGGGACTGAGAGAGGGCTGGGTCCTCTACCATCGGGGCCACACCCCTGGTGACCTCCCTTCTGCCCACCAGGCCCCACCCATTAGACGCTGACCCCCCCCCAACACCACATGTGGCCTTTGGGAACATAGAGCCAGGGATGCAGCTGCAGCCCCCTCACTTAGGCCCTTCCTGACAGTGTCACTGAGGCCGTCAGGACCAGAAGTGTCTCTTGTGCCTCTTTCCCCTTGGCTTCGTTTCCTATAGAGGAAGCAGCCTTGAGAGTGGAGGGACACCCAGTTAGGCGGGGTAGGGGACAGTGTGTATTGGGGCCGTGAGGGGCTGGGGAGCTCCTACAGAATGAAGCTCCGGACTCAGGCCTGTGCAAGACAGGGGCCACAACCTGGCATCCAGGGACCACGCACAGTGGAGGTCTCCTTATGCCAACGCGAGCGGCCTGGCATGGGGAGCTGAGGCTTTGGTGACTATGTCCACCTGGAAGCAGTCTTCTTGCTCCTGCCCAGGAGCCAGAGCCAAGGCCAGGGAGCGTGCCAGCCTGGCTGTCCCCGTGCGGGACCGGGCTGGGCTCCTGGCCACGAGGGGCTGTTGCCTGGCCATTCCACCCTCAGCGCTGCTGCAGGCCAGGCAGGGGTTTGCTTTCCTGGAATCTGAGTGGGTTGGTGCAGAGCTGCCTCATTTACAGGGGGTTTGAGTCATAGAATTATTACCTGTGGCACCTAGGTGGGCCACTTGTGCCACTGCTACCCTGCCTGTGCCAGGGAGATAGCTACATGTCATCTTAGGGTCACCATCACAAGACCCTTAAAAAGGGCCTTGTTAGAAACCCTTCGAAGGAATAAGCAGTTATGACCACTGGGTTTAACACACTCAGCTCTCAGTGCTCTTCCCTGGGCCCCCGTCACCAGCTGTGTGTCTCCCCCAGGCTGTCACTGGGGGTGCTATGCCCCAGCCCTGTCCTGTGAGCAGTGAGGCTGTGCTGGGCCCTTTCCTGGGACCCCTGACCCCTAACTGCTTCCTCTTTCTTAAAAAACCCATTTTTCCCTACAATTTGTGCAGCTTTTAATCCATAGGAAGTCAATTTTCCACTCATATATTAGTTTATTTTATATTTTCAAATGGATTCGACTATACATTGATTTCCTGTTGTGGGCATTGTGTCCTAGCTGGGATTACGCGTTTAGGAGAAGCGGGTACTCGTGGCACATAAAGGCTCCTCCGCGCCAGAGAGCTCTTATCTTGAAAAGGGAGAGTCCAATTTTATTGAAACAGCTAAAATCCCACTTAATTGAATTTTTTTCCTTTAAGATGTACAAGCTTAGGGACTTTTGCTTTCCAATTCAACTCAGACTCTGCGGTGTTTAAATTTCCAAACCCATAAAGACCTTTATGAGAAAGACCCCAGGAGCAGTGTGCTGCTGCGCGGCGCGGGGCGGCTCCGGCGGGTGGTGGGGCGGCGGCAGCTGGAGTGTCTTGCAGCCACGCGCCTTTGCTGCTGTCTCCCCAGCCCCTTGGGGGCTCTCACTGGCCCTCTGACTGCGGCAGCCCCAATTTGAGAGGCCAGAGGGAGCTGCGTGCTGGCTGGGCGGCTGCCTCCTCCTTGGCGTCGGCCTTGCGTCCCCGCCCCACTTAGTCAGTGGTGCCCATCTCTGAGTCCCCCACCCCATCCACCCTCTCTGCTCCTTGCCATAGCCCCAGGTGGAGCTGGGCTTGGGCCATCACCCCTCAGCCCCCACCCCAGCCTCCGAGGAGGGCAGGAGGAGGACCCAGCCCTCGGGAAGGCAGCCTGTGCGAGCTGTGCTGCTGTAGGCCATGCCCAGGATAGGCTGAGTGTGGCCCTCTGCTGCACCTGCCCTTGAGCTTTGGCCTTGGCCTCCCGCTGCAGGTAGGAGCTGCAGCTGCAGTGGGACACCCACTGCACGTGGGGTACACTCTGTCTGAGGGTGCCAGGCTACACCCACATCCCACTTTCAGCCTGGTGGCTCCTCGCCATGCAGGCACCACTGGCGTGAATACGCATGCTCCTTTGTGCTCCCTCAGCAGACTTCCTTCCCATGTGGCCGGCCACACGGTCCCTCCCTTGGCCCGGGTCCCCATCCTTGTCTCTTGTGCCCCCTTCACACTACCCTCGTCCCCTCTCTGCTGAGGCCCCAGAATCAGCCTGGGGCCCTCGCTCCTGAGGAAGGCCTAGCTGGGCTGGGTCCCTGGGGACAGCCTTGGAGGTTCCCCCAGTCCTGCCTGGGCTCCCATACCCCTCTGGGGCCCCAGACCCCCCACACACAGCGCCTCCTGTCTGGCTCCCCACCCAGACTCAGTCACCCCACTGGCATTGGCTGGGCTGCACTGCACTCCTGCTGCCCAGCAGCTCTGTGGTCTGATCCCTAGCGAGGCAGGAGGACCCTGGCCTGGCTCTTAGGGCTACACTGATGGTGCTGAGAGGTGGTCTTCAGGCTGCCTCAAACCCTGCCTGGACCTGCCCCAATCCTGTCCCCTTGTGAAGCCTGCTTGGCCCCTCTGGGGGTCCTTTCCCAGTGCCATCTCTGTAGGAGGCCACATGAACCCCTGTGCCCTGGGTACTCTATGGGAGCACCAGTGTCTCTGTCCCAGAAATGGCTGATGAGGACAAGAAAAGGAGAGAACAGAGAAGCCCCTTGCTCCTTATCCCAGCACAGCCACCAGCTCTGCGTTCTGGAGGCCTGGACAGAAGCAGGAGGGTGCCCGGGACAGGGTGCTAGGCCCTGCGCAGACCGACGCAGGCTGGAATGGCACCTGCCCTGCCCATGCTTTGGGTAGTTTGGGGTTTGGGCACTTTGCTTGGGTGACTGATTTTGCTCGTGGCTAGAGCAGGAGATGGGCTGCGCTGGGAGCCCGGGGCTGCAGTGTGGGAGCCGCAGGCTCTGCTCCTCACTCGTGCCGCCGTGTTTCTGGAAAGCAGCGGGATGTCTCCCAAATAGCTCTGACCCTCCGGGGCTGAAGGATGTCAGGAGCAGGCTGTACCTAAAGGACTTGGGCTCAGACTGGGGTGCCCTCACTGTCTGATGTCTTCAGCTCTAGGGCTCCAGTTCTGGAGGGGGACAGGCAGAGGCTCCCTGCCCAGCAGGCATCCTGCCCTGTTGGACACCCCTGTCCACAGCCCTGGGCCTCCTGGGAGTGCCCCATGGAAGGGCACCGGTGTCTCCCCAGCTCCAGGCCGGAGAGAGGATCTCTGGGACCCAGAGTGTGGACTGTGCACCCTTAGGCTTGGATCAGCCCCTCCTGACCTGCAGCCACGGGAGGGGACCGGACCAGGTGCACCAGCAGAGGAACAGTGGGCATCCCAGCTGCACCCCAACTTGCTGTCAGTCTGGCAGCTTGTTGACAAAAGCCTCTGTGGGAGCCAGAAGCTCCTGGAGTGAGGACAGTACTGTCCTGGTCTGCACACCTGCTGGGCATATCCTCCCCAGCCCGGTTCCCGCGCCTGGGCTCTGCTGGCCTCACCTTCTGCACGGGCCAGGGCTCATGTGTCCGGCCTCTGCCCCATCCTGTGAGAAGAGGTTCTCAGAGAAGGGCCCATGCGCTGCCCAGGGGAACTGAACGGGGGCTGTTCTCTTGGACACTTTTTTCTCAGCCCCAGAGCCCAGGAAGGCAGGGGACCCGCAGGGTGCTGAGTGTCCAGCAGGGGGCGAGCACCCCAGCCTCTGCATGCTTCCTGGCCCCCCTCATCCCACCCTGTCCCCTTTTGTGTCTGAACAAGCAGGAGCCAGCGGTAGTCACAGGGCATTTTAATAGCAGAATGTAATTCTTGGGCAGCAGAAGAATGAAAGTGAGAAGTGTATGAATTATTACAAATGCACTCGATCTCCCGGCTGTGCAGCGGACCCTGGGCTGGAAAGCCTGTTTTTTCTCGTGTTTAAGTTAGCGTGGAAGATGAAACAGTCACAGGAACGCACTGGCCACGCGAACCTGTTATTGCTAGCTGGGTGTCTCCTATAAATACTCTTCTGATTTATCTCCTCACTCTGCTTTATAAATGGAAAAACCAAGTGCCTTCGAGAGCAACTTCTTGCAACTGCAACGTCCGTGTGGGTCCACCCGCGGCCATGAGCCGTGGAGCAGAGCAGGCGTGGGCTCACAGGGGCAGAGCTCCATGACTTATAGGCCAGGGGCCCCTAAAGTCCAGCTCACGTTGGATGGGGCAGGGGGCCCAACTGCCCCTCTATGCTCCTCTGAGGGAGGAGGCAGGGATTCAGGGCAGCGCTGGGAGAGACCCGGCCTAGTTGGGGTAGGCTGTGCACCTGGACTCCACAGCGGTCCCTTGGGAAGGAGGGGGCCCGATTCTCCATGCTGTGTTGGAGGGGGCAGCTCACACTCAGGACCCTGCCATGCCCTGCCCCTCCATCACCACCTGAGGCCCAGGCAGAGGTAACACTTGGGCCTGCCTGGAAGCCCACATGGGTGGGCCAGCCATGGGCCTCCCCTGGGAAGTGAGCAAGTGACTCCAGCCCCCCAGGCCTGTGCCAGGACCTAGAGGCCTCACCACATGATGGGAACTCTGTCTTGGGCTTGTGGCAGGAAAGTGGAGCTGTGTAGAGGCCACGTCCCTCCTCCCAAGTCCTAGGTGGCCTGGGCACCTCTGAGCAGGCATTGAGACTGTGCCAGGGCGGCACTGGGTTCTGATCCTGGATTTGCAGGAAGACGTGTTTGGGTCAGATGAAAAAGGGGCTGAGGAAGTATGAGAGTGCATTGGTCTGCTGTGGGTCCGAGTCATCTGGAGAAAACGGGCCCCTAACGGGAAACCTGGCTCTGGGAGATGAGCCAGGAGGCGCAGTCATCAACCAGGCCGGGATGCGCACTGCTATTTCCAGGGAGACGCGAGTAGATGCATGTCCACTCTTCAGAGTGCCCACAGGGTTGGGCTGGCCCCCGGCCCCAGACAGCTGGACCAAGAGGTGGGGCTGGGGCTGGCGAGATGGCTCAGTGGTCTAAAGCACCTACTTGGAACAAGCTCGGCAAAA